>JAKSZU010000004.1:56747088-56762088 GCA_026018925.1 Tupaia tana
TTCCATTTCTTTATTATGTAAGTGTTAATTACATGAAAATATGTGTGTGTTTGTTTATTTAATTTACTAATGTGGGAAGCTACGTCGAATAGCCATTTCAAGAATAAAAGTCTCATTTTTTTTTTAATTGCAAAATAAGCAGTCACCACTGGTGAGGCTTTTCAAGCTTCTTTAAGAAGTGCCAATATATATAAGTACTTAGGAACTTATATGGCTGGAATTCTAATGACGTGACTCTACAGGACAGAGTTGAAAACAATAAACAGGTAATATAAATATTTTGAGATGCTTGTTTTAAAATAGAGGCAAAGCCATTTGTAATTATACTTGGTAGCAAAAAAAAAAAAATTAAAAAAAAAAATAAAACGCACACACACAAACCCTCTAGGATCTAAGAGTAAGAATGAACTAAAACTTTTACCCCTTCTAATGTAAAAGCTTCATTTTTTCCCCAAGTTATAGCTTAAGTTTGTGGGCAGTTTTATACTGTTTCTTTCCCTGATCTAGCATATTTAAAAAAAAAAATTGTTGTTACATTCCCCAGAGTGCAGGGTGAGAACGAAAGGATGTAGAGATGAAAGGGAATGTGGCTAGATTGTGACACTGAATACAGGCAACAGCCACCTTAGCTTGGGACTGGGTGCAAAGGACAGCCAAGAAATTCAAGCAGGATTTCAGTGCCATCTTAGCTCAAGGTGGCGTAAATTTAGAGGTGTTAGGAAGGAAGACTGGAGAAAAATCTGGTTTATGTGTTTACAAGGTTACATGTATTGTGCCTTTCTTTCATAGATGCCTCCTGTTTTCCACACCGTAGTCAGGATGGGAGTGGTCGGATGTTCCTTTTGGAATACACAATATATTTTAGGCAATGAATAAGAATCTACTGGTGTATATGTTCTTGCCATAGGGCGGGCGCCACCACGCCCTGGTGTATATGTTCTTAATGTTAGAAGTCAACGAAGAGGCAGGTGGCCTTCAAAAATTAATAGCTCTTAAAAGGCATAAGGAAGTATAACTTAAGGACATATTCTTGTCAGACATTGGTGAGAAGCTGTGTTTTGGGGGTGATGTTAATTAAGAACATTTCCCTGTTGGCATAAATGTCTCACATTTTTGCCCTTGGTGCTCAGCTCACCATGAGCACAGTCAATTCACAAGGTAGTTTTTGTAAACAAAGGTTTGGGGCAGGCTGAACATGGTCCAAAGAGATATTAATGAGAAGGCAAGGGGGAAGAGTTAATGAAAACACACTTCCTGGTGGAACATAAACTGCTCTTTGGACCTGGAGAATGCTTTAAAATTATTTTCCCAAAACCCCGTGGTGTTTCTTTTCTGGAAGAGATGAGAAGGGGAGAAATGACAAATAGCTCCATTTTATTGTTTTCTTCTTTTCCATCCTTCATATTTTTGGTAGGGAAAATTGGACACTTATTTTGACCATTTTCCTTCTATTTGCAGAGCCAATTACATTTATAGTCCATGATGCATATTAAATATACTCAGCCATCCTCTGACTTAAAAGTAATGAGTTGATTATTCGTACATCTCTTCAAAGGCATTTAACTGTATGGGAAGTAATAGCTCCCTCATCATCTGGCCCTTTAAACTTTTGTTCTCCTGAAATTTGTTCCCAGTGTCTGGGATGTGTAGTTTAGTTGTCGATCTGCATAATCAGCTTTTGTACAGTCTGAGAAAAATAATTTTAAGCTTCTAAATCATATAGTGTTTGAAATTTCAGAGTTCAGACTGACAGAAATCTCAGACGACCAGCGTGCAAGGATCTACAGCATTTTATAGCCTATATCGTTTAAGGGAGGCTTGGCTAACCTCAGGAGAATATTGCTTTCTAGAGAGTTATGTAAATCGAGAATTGTGGCTAATTTTTTTTTTTTCTTTTGAGATTGCTGCCTGCTCTGGAATTCTCTCTTCCACTCAAAACGATGATTGTTCCATCTAGATGTTTCTGTGCTTTTCAGTAAAATGAAAATTAGATCACACCTCTTTAGCTGGAGGAAAATTCAGCGAGTGTTCTAGTTTGCATATCACTTCGCAGTGCCCCCTAGTTACATAATTGGTGTTGTGTGTGTCCATCGTAGAGGACATTTGATGCTCATTTATTAAATATGCTTGCTGGCTGCTGCTGCATCTTTGTTCTGGACAGACAAATTACCTTTCTCACACTGAGCTTCCACTCTGGGGAATTAAGCCTCCACCACTTTAATTAGCTTGGAAGTGGGGGGTTGCAGTTCCTAATAGACTTCAGGCTTTTAGTAAGTTAGGGAAAGGGTGAAACGAGAACTTCCTGGGAAGCTCAGAATGTCATTTAGAAACTATAAAATCCCAATATATATTATTTCATTTTGGTAATTGCGAACAGATTGTTTTTGACGACTAGGTGGATTACCATTTCTAACTTCGCATTGAAGTTAGACTTGTGTCGAACTATGTTCTTTAATTGATTACAAGTAATTAACACATACATTGATTTATATATTTATATAACATGAAGTGACAGCAAATAGGAAATAGTAAAACATTATATCTAAATATTTGTACACTGTTCCATACCTACATATGCACATCCCTGTAAATAGACACAAATATGGGTAATTACTAGGTCATGGGGAAAGTCGTGACATATTTTTCTATGTTTTTCCATGACAAAATGTGTCATGACCCAATAGATGTCCTATAAGGGTATCAGAATAATAATGAGAACTGCCAGGTACTGTTGAGAGTGCTCCCATTTGTATTACGTAATCATCAGACAGCCTTATTATCATCTTTAGAGATGATCACACTTACAGGACAGTTTGAGTAACTTGCAGAAGGTTATATAGTTTGAGTGCACTGACCCAAAACTTCCTGAGTGGGTCTTGGCTCTGATTGCCCCCATTATTAGGAAGGAGCAAGATCCCACTACTAGGCAAGACATTGTAATTCTTTCCTTTTGGAAATACACTGGCTTTTAATGGAGGTAGCCATTCTTCTAGAACTTTACACCAGAAACTTCTGAAAGTCCATTTATTGTCTCATTTTCTCTGCTAGTAAAACTGTAGCAAACGTTATGCTTTAGTTCTTCACTGCCGGAGTGAGTAGCGTGGAAAACCTCCATCACGTCACAGTTGGAAAGTAATCTAATAAAAGAAGATTAGTGAATGTGGAGGAGACAAAAGCAGTCATGTTTGAGTTTAATATCTCAAATTGAGCATTTTAGCTAAGATGCCCGTTTTTATTTCTTACAGGTCTGCTAAAAGGTCAGAGCAATGCAGAATGCGTGCCTTCATCTCAGACTTTGTTCATCACAGGTGGATCCCATGTGTCTTCGGTAGACAAGTCACCTTTGTAGCTAGCACCAGTGCCAGCTCCATGCCATTGCACCTTCTTTAGTCTTGATTGCCCTTCCCGCATTTATTGGTGTATTAAAATGACTGAATATGAACATTAAGGACTCCATGAACCTGGGCTAATGGGAGACTGTAGAGAAAATGAAAAAAGATCCACCGGAGGACATCTTTGGGGGGGAGGGAGCTTGGGGGGAGGGAAATGACTAATGAAGCTAATTAAAAGAAGCATTCAAATCTGCTTTCTACCCTCATTAACAATTAGCAGGGCACTGGCCAGAGTTTGTACCCTGTGTTTTACCTTAACAACATTCTATTTGCTCTTTGTATATTTAAGTGTTGTAAGGAAACGTGTTTCAATCAAAACTGAACATGAGATAAAGGAAAGAGATGTGGCTTTTGTGATATTCTATCACAAACACTTTTATTGTATCTCTGTAAAATACAATGTATGTATGCATGTAAGTGTTTTTGTCCTGATGTTGCTACTCCCATGGCAAAGAAAAAAAAAAAGAACAAAAAAAAAGAAAAAAAATTGGAAAAAAAAATTCAGGCTCATAGCAGCTACTGTGTAGAAATTTCCCCCTACTTCTAATTTGCTGAATGAAGAAAAAAATCTTTTATTTGTGATATTTTCAGAGACATTTGCTCTAGTATGGTGTATTTAAATAATAAAAAACTTAAAAGAAAAAATATTCCATGGAGTTTGGGTTTAAACACTACTCTTTCTCTTCTGTATTTTGGAAAAATTGAGACTTTTTTCTGTTGTTGTTCAATAACAAACTCACTTTAAGTTTGAAAGGTCAAGGGAGGTGATGTGTATATATTTATTTAGCTCCGGGCCAATAGCAATGCCATTTTTATAAGTTCAGGATAGCCTATTCATAGCACTTCGTTCCCCTTCTATATATCACAGTGAGTCTTTTGTGTTTATGTATAAATACTTGTTTGATTCTTTGGTTATTTTGTGTATTTTCTTTCTCAATAGGAAAGCTTTTGGTATTGATGAAAAGCTTGTTAAGGAATATGGTATAGCCATCTTGTTCTCACATGGAGTTTGATACCTTTTGAAGGAAACAGTGTTTCTAAGCCACAGCTGTACATATTCTGAAGTTCCTTAGTTGTTATGGCCCAGAGGTCTGTTACAGTGATCCTCAGTGGGTGAAGCAGCCATTCCCAGATGAGCTTTTGATTGGCTGTAAGATTTGCTTCTTTTGTTTTGTTTTTATAACTCCTCTACTGATTCTGCCTTTCTCTATGCTTGTTGGGAGAGGCTTCTGATCTCATTAGGCGCATCCTTGAGCTGTTTGGTTGCTAGTTCTAGGCCACAGAGGGTTCACACCAGCTCCTACATGGAGGTGCCCTGCAAAAAGCATAGCCCATGGAGGACGTGGACTCAGCGGGCCTATAGCAGGGGGTGGAATGAGGGAAGATCAGGTAGGCCAGGGTGCTGGGGCCGTACTGCCAGGTTATATGTGGACAAATCCCAACTCCAGGTCTGTTACCAGGTGTCTTTACAATGCTCCTGTCCAAGTGGCATTTATTCCATTGTATTTTGTTGCAGGACAGCTCCTGGTACAGCCCCCTCTCTGAGAATAGGAGTAGGTCTCAGAGAGAGGTCAACTCAGCACATCTCTGCTTATAGGTGGCTTCTCTTGGAGAACTTCTGTGCTCACTTCCTGCTTTCAGAGATTCCGGGCCAGGGGTTACTCACCCTGTAAACTTCATGTTGGAGCATTTAAATGCAGTTAAAATAAACAATTTTGTTAGAACTTTACAAAAAGAAAATGCAACGGTAAAAAAAATAAGATGAAGAAAATCACATACATAACCATATCTGTTTGAGTTAGATCCTTGGAAAATGTCTCCAAAGCTATTATTATAGTTCCGGTTCTTATTTTCCCTTTAAGATTCTTTTTAAAGGAACTTGGATTCTCCCCCCTCGGCAAAGGGGGAACTCTGTTCATGAGATTGCAGGCATCTTCTATATTCTTTCTGGTATAAGCACTCGTGTCCCATATAGTGTGGAAATTCAAAGGAGGTGGTTAATAAGTTTTAGTAAGTAATATAGTGTGGCATTTAGTGATGTGGAGGGCTAAGGTCATTATAGACTTTAAATGAACTATTATATGACTGGTTCCTCAAGCACTGCTGCGTATTTAATAACGAGCTTCTAAAAGCATTTCTTAAGTTGCAGACCTATAAGATTACAAATGTCACTCATGTTAGTATAATCCACATGCAAGTGATGAAGCCTTCTCTTTGATGTGCTAAATTGGAGAAGGACTAATGGAGCTATGAATATACAATAGAACATATTTAAGTAGTAGTCTAGCTTTAGGTAAAACACTTTCTTGAAACCAGAGGCATTTCAAACAATAAAACCCAGCTCTAATGGGGATGCTGTGTGTGGATAGAAAGCTACTAAAACACTCAGGTTTATTCTGATGTGAGCAGTGACTGTGTGCAGTTACCTCCCCCAACTCCAGCATTGCTTAGGAAGAAAAAAATCCATAAGCTTATTCACCTTTCATCCAGTGCATTTATGATGTTATTAGTGAGACGTATGCCATTTTTTTGAAAGGACTTATTTAATATTAACTACGTCATAGAACAAGGTGGCTTCCAGTCCCTACAAGCAAGTGCAATTAAAAATAAAAGCAAGTGTTTCTGAGCCCAGCTGAACTCCTGATAAAAAAATTATGTTTATGATACATAGAAATGTCTCAATCATGCAAATTGTCACTCTTGCTAATGAAACAGTTTTGTAAAAAAGATTGTCCTCTAAGAGGCCTTAATGTTTTTTACCTACCTGTCTAGTTAGATTTACACATCCCGCAAGGCAGAGGAGCCTGAGGTCTTTCTAAACCAAATCGTTTGCCACAAGAAACTATTTCCAGCTCTTTATGATTTATTAGGAAACAGTTTAATATGGACTGTAGTGTCTTACGAAATATAAAATGAAACAACCGTCATACCAAAATGAAGTCTGAAATTGTCATCCTCTTAATAGTAACTATTTAAATTCTTTCTTTTGCTCTAATTAGCACACATATTTGAAACAAGTAGTCATCTAAAATGAAGCTTTAAAATTAAAGGGCTTTAAATGTCAATATAGATTCTAATGTGTATTATTATTTATATAAAATATTTCTTCGGACCAATAAATTGTATAACAAACACAGCGAATCCAAGAGCTATATATCAAGAGTCTAGTGGAGATTTTCCATGTGGCCTAAAATAATTATGTTTAAATTGAGAAGAGGTTTTCCGATGACTCCTTCCTTCACCTGTCACAGGGGGGATCCTATCCTGGGTAATTTAGCACCTATGACTCAGTTTGAGAGGCCCTTGGAAACACAGACCATTTACAAGTTAATGTTACTTGTCGCTTTGTTACCAAGACTCACCTATTGTCAGTCCAGCCAAGTCACAGAAATGCTTATTGCAGTTAAATAGCAATTTGTTTCCATGAAACTGCAATTAAAGTATTACTGAGCAGCCATTTTAGATTGGCAATGCTCTGAACGCATGTTAAACAGCCAGCAACTCCCGCTCACAGAGTCTGAGAGCTGACTAGCAGCAAAGTGTAACACATCCCCCGATGTTGGGTTTCTAGTTAAGAGGCATTTGGAGCCCTCTGCTCCCATTGTGAACACGCTGAGAGCAATGACAAGTCAGGGCGGATTTTTGGAAGGTGAACTTGCAACTTACCTCAAGTGAATACTATTTTCAGTTGTATGAGAAGTGCCTCATGCTAGTAGATGTGTGCGTGTTTCCTAGAGGGAGTGTTTTCAAGTTCAGATTGATTCTGCAGAGAATGGACTGCAACTCGGAGGCCTCAAGCCAATAATGTACTACAGGTCCTGACATGTTCCAGCTGTGTAAACAGGGCCATTCTAGCTCCTAAATCACAACTAATAAAGCATAGGATGAAAATCAATTGATTCTGTTATAAGTTCTTTGAATGACACTGGAAAGTTGTTTAATGACTCTGTTAGAATGGACAAGCCTGCGTCCGAGCCACCAAAGTACCAATTTTAATCGTCTCTTTCCCCTCAGCAACAGGGCAAGACAGCCTTGCCTGCGTATTAACATCACCACCAGATCAAAACCTGCTGGAAAAGGGGTCTGGACGGAATTCTTCCTGCCATCTGAAGTTCAGGATTTGTTGAGTGAGAAAGGTGAAGTGCAAAGGTTTTATTGAAAATGCGAAACATTGATGTAAGATCCTGAGAGGAAAGGATTTCAGAGGTGATGTTTTAAAATGCAATTAGCGCTGAATTCTAACTAGCTTAGAAACAAATCATTAGCTCATGAGAACAGGAGGCATCTCACCTTCCTTCGGCCTAGAAAGATCCCTTACCTTGAATCAAAAGGTTTACATCCTCAAGTTTTTCAAAAACAGTTTTCATATTTGTAGGCTTTCACCTGTGTTGTTTGAGCTGTTATATATATTTTTTTAATTAAGGGGAAAAACATTAGAGTTTCTTCCTAAATTAATTTTTCATTTTTGGTGGATTACATGTTTTTAGGAACTGAAGAGGAAAAGTCTTGAGGACAAACTGAATCTACAAATGAAGATTAATTATGAAACCTGGAAAGGAAATGGATTGCTTAGGATGCAATTGTATGCCTTTTTCTCTATTTAAATAAGATTTGGTAGGGATCTGTATATCTTAAATTTTGCATATTCTTCCAAGGCCTCTGATTCCATTTCTGTCATCCATCATAGAACTTAACACTTGCCATAAACCTTACAATTTTCAATGTTTAATATAATAACTTTATCTTAGAGTTGCAGAATGTTTTGTAAATGTATTTACACGTTACCAGTTGCAATGAACAAGTACTTCCACGTGCTTTCTTATTCAGTCCTCACATAATCCTCCTTACCTAATTGTCTTAGTTTATAGACAGGGTAACTGAAGTTCAGGGAGTGAATTATTAAGCAGGGCTAAGAGTAGGGTGATGTGAGTGGACACTCTTTGGATGTAAAATTTAAGTGGATGCCAAACATCTCAGTAATTAAGATAACGTTTTAATGCAGTAGTTTTTTTTTTTTTTTTTTTTTTTTTTTTTTATTCAGATTTTGTTTTTTTTGTTTTTTTTGTTTTTGCCATAGGGCCTGTGTGATCATCTGAAAGAGAAAGTGAGAAATCATCCCCCAGGGGGATGGTCAAGTTGAAGTCACTTCCCTTCTACCCTCTTGGAATTTTGGGCATACACACACACATGCCTGGTGGTGTTTATCAAGCCACCAGGTTCAGGACTTGAGCTACATTTGGCCATGTGGGAGTCTCATGCCACCTGCTGGCCCCTGGTAATTTTTAAAACAACAAAATAATGTCTAAAAAAAATCCTGATGAACAGAACACAATTTTAAAAACTTTTTGAAGTGTATTTCGTTCTTCCACAAGTCAGAGAGACAGAGACAGCACCCCTCAAGGGTCTTGCCACTGAACTCTTCACCCAGCTCTAGCCCCAAATCATGGGCATAGACCCCAGGTCGTTATGCTCCCTGGTGCATTCCGATACCTGGTGCATCCAGGAAGGTCTTTGGACATGGATCCAGAACCTTTCCATGTGGGGCAACCCCACAGGGTGTTTCATTTTTATGGGTGTACCACCATCCAACGCTCAAACTACCGCAGTTTTAAATAAAGACAGGATTAGTATTACTCGTGTTTCCTTTTGCCTCGCCTCCAACAGGATGGCATACTGTTCGTCAGAAAACCTATTTGAACTCATGCATTTTTGGCATTTTGCTAGAATTGCCTTATTAGTTGTTAGGCTGTAGCAATGATATCCTTTATTCCATGAGCTGTAATTGTTTCCCCCCCTTAAAAATATTAAAGCATTGCATTTTATCTTTATCTTTAACTAGAAATGCCATCTCATTTAGATTGTCTGCATATTTTGGCCTTGCTCTAAAATAAATTTGAGTTTTGAGACATCTCAACTACTTCATGATGAATAATTAAATATAATTGATAATAATTCTGCCCACAAGTTGCTGTTGCTGAGGAAAAAGAGCAAACCTTAGGAACCAGGACTAGTTCAGGAAGCGAAATGGATAAATATATTCCACACAAGTTAGTAAATGATGTGTTTAAAATCTTTGAATGAATTCAGAAAGTCAATGAGTTAGATTCTATAAAAGTCATTTATACCTATGTAAGTGCAAATTAAATAACACACGTGCACATGACAATTTTTATAGAAAATTTATACATGCTCTAGCAGTGGATTTTGGTAGCAAAGTACCCGTTCTGAAAGGCTATAATTTCTGTATGTTATGTCATGGAGTATCTCACAGTCGAATGGCCTTTTCCAGGGAATCTTTCAACCTTTCATTCTACTATGTGCAAAATAAAACTCAAGACAGCGAATATTTATTTATTTATTTATTTATTTATTTATTTATTTATTTTGTCCAACCTCAAGACTAAATTACCCTTCTCATTGGGGATGGATTGATATGTATCTATCACCCTTATATTACAAGAACCTGGAAAATACGGATTAGATCAACACACAGGTTCAAAACTGTAGACTATCAACAGTAATTAGTAAGTACTTATTATGTGTGTAGTATGATCTCAACTCATGAAATCGGTAAGTCTGGTAGCAACACAGAGGGGTAGGCAAGTTTCGCATCAGGTCGTGAGGCTGCAGGACCCATACTCTTTACTGGTTACACTACCTTCCAGAGTAGGACCCAGACCAAGGATATATTCCAGTTTTTCAGTAAATGTCCTCTGTACCCAGATCTGAATAACTGGTACAAGCAGTAGCCTGAATAGTGTTCTTTTTTTCTTTTTCTTTTTTCTCCCCCTGGGTAGGGGTGGGAATAAATGTTTATGGAATTTATAATAGATAAAATATTTCCCCTTAAACTTCTGGGCTACAAGGAAATTTCTAGCATAAAAAATGTGGGCAGAGAGAATGGAAGAAACAATTTCCTAAGTAATTTGCTCTTCCATGGGGTTAAGGGATAGGGGTCTCTGTAGGTTACAAAAAAGGCTACATAGGTTCCCCAACTACCCCTGCCACACACCTCATTTCAATGGGTTTGGTTTGTCTTATTTCACTACTGTCAACTAGACCCTCTGCCCTTCCCATATTGGTACTGTCGCTGTGCATGGTAAAACTCAAGCTGTGCTTTTGGGTGCTTCAAACCTGTGTAAGATTGTGACATCAGGAGGTCCCAGACATCGCCAGTGTTGGCAGTTTTAAAATGGTGACGTGATACAGCATTTGGTGACACTTCACTGGTTGTCAGGGAGGGATGAGGTGAAATGAAAATTGCAACAGAAGAAAAGCAGACTCCAATGTTTTTCACGAAGTTTGGGGTACCATTGGAGACAGAAACACTGCCTCTGGTTTATTAAAGCTCCAGTCTCTGGAAACCTAATCCTTTCCTTCTCTGAGACTGGGTGGAGGCAGTAGCGGCCAGAAGAGGTGGAAGAAGCAGGTTTGAGTTTTCTTGTTTGTTATTGAGTGACTCAGGCAGATAAACAGCCATGATTTTCAAAGGAGAGGCAATCCTAGAAAAACTTCTGACACAGACACTGAGATTTTTAGCCAGCCCACCCTTCATGGGGTTAGGTGTAATTCACAAAACTCCAACAGCTACCTTGTGTTATAAGCAATTGTTTTTTTACCCTCTTTAAGTGGTAAAATGTGTCTTAAAATTTTTTTAGGGGTAGAAAGTTTCTGGCTTTCTTTGGATCTCTTGAAAACCGGTTTTTGCTATGGGCTAAGTAGAAGAGTAGCTATAATATTTTTCTTTCTGAGTTATGTTCTAGATTATTAGCCTGGAATTTGATTTCAGACACGTCTACCAAAGGATTCTGCCTCTGGAATCCCCTTGTTTTGCATGTAGATGGCACGTTAGCATGTTAATGAATTCATTACTGTGCATTTTAGCCAGCTCAGGACACATTTGTGACATTGTTTTTCAACACAAAATGGGGTTAGGCATTTGGTTGGTTGGGCCTGATGAGAACTGGGTAACTAAGTTAAGAAAATATTCTCAGAATACTAACAACCAACTCAGGATGGCTATTCTATGAAACAACCTCACACCCCCAGCCCCAAAGCTACTTTGATTTTCCTGCCTTCCTAAAGACTTATAGAACTGTGCCTTCCAGAAGGTGTGTGGTTCAATTTCAATTTTATTAATAAGACTCAGCAATTCTGAGTTTTCATTTTGATCCTTAAGTGTCTATGGGCACCTTGGTTTTTTTTTTTTTTTTTTTTTTTTTTTTTAAGCTCAAGTTTCTGCATCATCATACCAACCCAGGAAGAGATGGTACTGACTGTAATGTTATGAAAATTAATGATGGAATATTTACCTTTCATTTTTTGCTTATGCCTCCCCATCCTCCCCTTTTATTCTAAAACATATAATAAAACACTTGTTGCACTGTATTGTGAAATAAGCGTTGAACTCTAAGTTAGGAAACACTTGGGATTTTATTCTAGTTCTGAAGGGAGGTCAAATGGCAACTCTGATTAAATTGGTCTTTCTTTTCTTCAGATTTACAAGAGGGTGGGTACTCTCGCTGGAGGGGTGGTGGCCAGAGGGTTGGAGAAGCAGAGGGAGGATTTAGGGGGTGAAAAAGCACTTTCCTTGGGGCATGGTCATACTGCAATCCCTTCCTCATTTATCTCTGTGTTTGGGATTTTGGGTAGGCATGGACATGCGCCTGCCATGTTTCTCAAGTTGCCAGGTCTAGGACTTTAACCATTCTGTCAGCCGTGTGAGATCCAGTAGCCTTAACCACCATACCACTGGCCGACCCTAAATTAGTCTTTCTAATCAATTATTAGCCACAGGATAATCATTTAATCCCACTACCTTATTTTGCCCTTCTGTTAAATAGAAATTTGCCAATAACATTTTATTTGTCAATGTGTTAGGCATATTCATTAAAGGTAAAAGAGTTTTATATTCTGAGGAAACACTCTTGTATTGTAAACATTGAGACATTGGAGAAATATAGTAAATTCTCCGATGTTAGGGTTAAATTTAAGAGTGACTCTCTTCAGTTCACATTGAAAGTTATTACCAACTCTTGGTCTATCTTCTGTAATAGAGGGGAGTGATGATACAGAGAGAAATAGAAGAATGGATAGTACTCAAATAATCTGTTTGATTTAGAATGTATTCTGTAATTTTAAAAATTATTCATTTTGATTTCTTTTTGCTACAGGGTGTGTACACTTTCTGGAGAAAGACTAAGAGAGACAGAGACAGGGAAATTGAGAAAGCATCCACAAAGGGGTGACCATGCCACAATCCCTTCTCCTCCATTCCTCTCTTGAGAGATAGGGCATGAACACACATGTGACCAGTGTGATTTTCAAGCTGCCACGTCCTGGACTGTGGTGGGCCATATGGGAATCCAGTGCCTTAACAACCACGCCAACTACCTGACCTTATAATTTTTTAAAGCAAGATAATTATGCCTTTCAGCAAGTGTTCTACTAAATTCTCAATTCCATAAACTCAAGCTGAGTAGTTGGTTGAAGGTAGCTCAGGAAAGAAATGAACATTTATTGAGGCTGGCAGATGGTGTGGTGGTTGAGGGCGCTGGACTCCCACATGGCTGAACGTGGTTTGAGACCCAGACCTGGTGGCTTGGTTTCTCACTCTCTCTCTCTCTCTCTCTCTCTCTGTCTTTTTCTAGTCAAATTTAAATAAATAAATACATAAATAAAGTTAAATAATTCTTTATAAAAAAGGAAATGAACATTTATTAAACAATTATTGGGTCATTGGAAAAGTCATGATCGATTTTTCCATGTGTTTCTATGCAAAAATGTGTTATGATTTTTCTGATGACCCAATATATGGGTCAGGCATTTTTCTTCTATGCTATCCCCAGCATATAACTTTGAGATGATGTTGCCGTTCCTGCACTTGCAGTTGAGGAAGCAGAATTTAGGTTAAATAACTTGTCCAAGGTCACACAGCTAGCGTTACCTGAATACAGGAGAATCTGACTCTGGAGCCTTATCAATAGGCTCCCCATGTCTCCTGTAGGGAAAGCATATTAGAATGAAAGCTTTGCCACAGTTAATCCCCTGGTTGGTTAGTCTGCCATCGGATAATAAAGTCGATCTTATACATTTCAAACCACAGCAAACTTGTGAATATCAAAAATGTCTGATTGCCTTGAGAAGGAGACTATGATCAGGCTATCATTATTTGCATATGAAAATAGTTGTAGTGCTCTCTTGACATCATACTTTCCTTCAGAAGACTAATAATATTTATTTCCTATGTCATGACTTTTGGGGGAAGGAGGAGGAATTATTTTTTGTTTGTCTGGTCATTCAATTAGAGTTAACAGTTACTGAGCCGAGCACTTTTCAGGTCCTAACTTGTCTAATGCTCATCAAGTCTGTAAGGTAGGCTTTATTGGGACACATGTGGAAACTGAGATGAAGAAAGTTCAGGTCTCTTGTCCCATGTGCTGAGTACATAGTACAGCTGACGGCTGAATCCAGGGTGCCTGCGATGTGCTTCTGTGTCAGGTACTCCACCTCACTTAACTTCTGAGACAGCCCCTTAAGGAAGATGTCATCACTACCATTTTACAGGTTAGGAAACGGGGGTTCTGCGAGTTTGCTTGATGTGCTGAGGGAACAAAGATGTGCCTGGTATGAGAACCAGAATTGTGTTACCTGTACAGTGTAGCTCAATGCCGTTGAACTTCTACCATGCTTTCATGGAATAACCCGGGGGGTGTGGGAAGGGTATCAAACACTTGGACAGTTCGTGCCTTCAATCTTAGACATCTTTAGGAGCACTTTTTTTTTTTTTTCTGTTGCCATCTAGAGATTCATCAAATCTCATTAGATACTGTTAAAATAACGTGAGCAGAACTCTGGGCTGGTTAGCATATTTCTTCTTTACATGTTCTAAAAATGGCCCCAATTGTGAGTCACTCTCATTTATCAAAGGAACCTCACTGTATCTGTAGCATTTATTTATTTATTTATTTTTTCCATTTTCTACAAGACAAATCTTTGGCTGGAGCATATTTTAATTCCATTTGACCCACTTTCCTCCATGTTGCTTTGGACAGTGTAAGTCTCTTCTGAATTTGCTTATGGGCTTTGCAGGGGGGGTAAGGTGAAGATTATGGACATTTGCAAACTGGGTCTTTCAGTCTTATGCAAACTCAGGAGGTAGATTTTAGGATAGAAACCTAGATTCCTCTGTAGCGATCTTTAACCCACTGGTTCCACAGTAACATAATTTGTTAGCTCTTCCTTTGAAACTAGTGCTATCTCCTCTGTGAATCCTTCATGGAGTTCCCATCTATATATATTTGAGAGTCCTCTACTGGATTGAAATCATCTGTTTTTCAAACAGAATGGGAGCTCTAGGGAGGCCAGAACGCATCTCATTTCTTTGTGTATCCCTGCTATCTGAAGGAGTGCCTAGCATCGGTGAGTCTTTGTTGAATGAGTGAACAAACAAGTAAATGAACGAATGAATAAAAAGATGTATTACCTGCAGGGTTCTGGGTTGATTTAATTCTGAGCTGCTGTTATCTCTTTCCAGGCAGTGTGGCAGTACTGCCTGATGTGAAGGGGTGGAATTACAGTCTGCCCTTAGACATCTTTGACTTCTGTT
>JAKSZU010000004.1:57477088-57594588 GCA_026018925.1 Tupaia tana
AAGTGGCAATCATAATATGAATACAATTAATCATTTTGATTCTTTTATGTTATATCATAAACTTTGTACAAACTTTTCACAGTTATGATTTTAATGACTCCACTAAAAATTTCATCATTTTGAAAATAGTTATCTGAGCACTGTTTCATTTCAAAAATTCATTAAAATAATGATAAAAGAATATCAAAAAAGAAGGCACCGATATCCATTAATTCATTTGTTTATCCATTCATTCATTCAACAAATATCTACTGAGTGCCAACAATTTGTTGGACATCTTAATAATTACTATGAGAGCAGAGATGAACTCTTATTCTCCACTATATAATCAAAGCCGTAAAAAAGTCAATAGGAAAATTCAATAATGAATGAACATGTCTGCAAGTTAATTTGGTTGATCTGAAAGAGAAGGCTGAGGAAAATCTCCCAGAACTTAGTAGGAAAGAAATAAAAACTACGAAGCAATGCTTCATCAAAGTTCAATCCAGAATAGACCAAAATATCTAATTAGAACTCTTGGGGAAAATAATATTATATTCTTTCCTACAGATGGAAAATAGAATCAAATAAATGACAGAAGAAAATATAACTGAGGTAAAGGCATAACTTATAATTATGCAAATTGAAAACTTAGAAACATTTTTATAAAATTTCAGTCCTTAAGAACAATGAGAAATCCTCAGAAATCTCAGAGAGAAAAAATAGAATACCTACAAAGGACCAAAAACCAGATTAGCATCACATTTTTTAATCAGGAGAGAAAGTTTGCAGGCAACTTTAAAGCCCTCGCCAAGCTACAAATTCTCTTGGAGAGCAAATATATGCTTTCCAAAAGAAAGAAAGGAAGAAAGGGAGGAAAGAAGGAAGGAAGAAAAAGAGCGAAAAAGAAAAAGATATTACTTGAGGATGCATTCCAGCAAAACAGAAAAAGGTGTCCTGAAAAGTATTAGACATGGATGAAAACCCAATAGTACTAACACAGGACAAAGCAAAGAAAAGGTAAGTATGTAGCAGGTCTAAAAAGGAATGAGTCAAATGAGCAAGAATGATATGCAAAGAATAGATTTAATAAACAGGTTGATTCCATTACAAATTGTGTAATTCACAAATTAAAAATTCTCTATGATAAGATAGAATCATGTTTTTCCCTTTTTCAATAATGAAAATAACGGCACTTAGCAATTCTAAGGATGAACCAATACAGTGAAAGCCATATTACAAATAAAGAACACACTATTGACTTTAACAAAAAAAAATAGCTAGGAAAATAGATTCCAATTTCTCTTGATGCTTAAAACTGACATTCTCCTTCAAACAGCAGAAATTAAAAGACATAGATTAACATGTAATTCTCTGTGGAACCAGTCATTTCATTAGGTTCCATCAAAACTAATATTTATATTACAATGATATCATATATGTGTTTGTTTATTTTCAATTTATAAAATCAACCTATAGACACAGCAGAGGAGACAACTGTACTTACAGAACATGTAAGAGTAATAGCATAGTTAATAGGAGTTGGGATCTAGAGGAAAGGAGGAGGAAAATAAATGGGGAAAAAACTAAGTTCATTAATTTTCTCACTTAACTAGTCAGGAGTCAATAGGCACTCTCAAAATTGATGGATAAAGGGTAAGTCTAGGTATATTATTTAGTTATAAATGTAACTACTGGAAATTTTAATAAAACTTAACTAGTGTAAGTTTTACTTAACTAGTAAAACTGAGAGGTAACAAATGTGTTAAAATATTAATGTTTTATAGTTTGGCATAAATATCAATAGATACAATTTAAAGTGGATTAACTGAGAAATTTATATGTAAATATGTTATTTAGAATTTATGTAGCAACTCATTGTGGCTGAACCTTGATTCTCATTCCAACCTTGTATTGTTCATTTTCAGTAGATGACTCAGGAAAGTAGTTCTCGGTAATAAGTGCATAACTGTCATTCAATTTTCAATCTAATTCCTTTAGAAGGAGAAGATTTCCCATGGCTTTTGTATATGTGTAGAAGCCCAATTTTAATTCCCATAAGGAGCAGAAAACAACAAATACCTACCTCTGATGTAATGGGGCCCAGAGAACAATCTTTGTAAATAAAAGTTTACTTTGTGAAAGCGAGAGACAGACGGGGGTGGGGAGAGTACTCTCAACTGAATCTTATGCCACAATCCCCCCATAGCCTTCCCAGCCAGCCACTGTCATGGGTACTAGTGCCAAGCAAGTACACGTGTACAGAAGGCTCAACAAAATGAACCAATGATCTCTGATATGGGACCAGGTGTCCTCGAGTAGTGTGCTACAGTGGCACCCCTGAGCCAGGTCAAGAATCATCTTAAGAAGAAACAACTGATGCTGGTAGAAACTTTAAAAGGAAGATGAACTAATACTGGTGTATTCAAAGTACGGTAAATAACGTGTATCTGTGTGGTTTTATTTTGGTTTTGTTTTTCTTAATAAGAAGAAAGGTGGGGAGGAAAAGTGAGAGATAAAGAGGTAAGTATTTTTGACAGGCTTTACCATGTCAAATGATCTTCCTGTCCCAGTACCCTCACTAACTAGGACACCATCCTGCCTTGCTTGTTTAGGTTGATCAGAAAACCAAATATAGGACTCCTACCCATGTGTCCCTAGACTTGCACAGTGGTGCCCTCCCACTTACACCGCCATGTCTGGACTCAGTCCAGATGATCCTTGATAATGTGTTCTGGATATACCAAAGCAGGAAGAAGATTAGGGCCTTTGAAAGTTGAAGCATCCTTGTTATTCTTTCATGACTTATATTTTGCAAATCAGTCCATTTTTTAAATCCTAACACATTTCATTGATTTTGATAAGAGATTTCATTTGAGATAATTAATGATATTGATCAAACAAATGTAAATTTAACCCATTCTTGACTATTTAAATGCTGCTTTAAAGAAAATCCAAATCTGCTGTTAAGGCCCTATCTCTTAAAAATATCTGGCAAAGAGATGCTTCCAAAGAGACTGTGCTCAGGTGCTCAGGGTGTAGCACATTAGGCAGAGGGCCCCAGCTAGAGCTTCACAGGGCTGTAATCTCTCCTACTGGCCTGTGTGGTATCAATGCATGTGCAGTATGGGGCCAGACAGACCAGATGACTTTCCTTCAGGAACCGTGGATCCTTTGGTAATTACCCTCCCCAAGCATCATTTTCCTCTTCTGTAAAGTGAACATATTGAAGATAATCACACATAACCTGTCTACCTCTTTGATTTCTTATGGCAATTAAATAAGATAGTTATATAACATTCTTTGTAAGTTTAATATTATTATTACTAACATCCACACTATCATGGGATGAATTTTTATTTTTAATTTGCTATAAAGTGCATGCCCTTGCCCGGGCAGGGCTTGTGGGAAGAGAGGTAAAGTAAGAAAGCTCCTCCCAAGGGTGCTGGCCACTCCACATTCCCTTCTTCTACCTCACCTCTTGAGATCTGGGACATGCACATACAGGTGTCTGACTTGTTTTTCAGGCTTCCATGTCAGGGACTTAAACTACAAAGTTGGCCATATGAGATACAGCTGCCTTAGCCACCACTGGCTGGCACATCACAAGACAGATTTAAAGAAAATCATTTTATATGGCTCATTCTCTCATTTTTGCTCTTGTCTAGCATTGAGTATATTGATGGTATAGGATTTCAAAAGTTATGCCAGCTCCCAAATCAAAGATCTTTGGCTTGACCACACCAGAGAGTGGAATTTGTTTCCTTGCTGAACCATAACATTAGGGTTTCAATTTGGAATCTATGAGGTTAGCTATTTAGAAGTTAGACACATTTGGTGGTTCCTTTTTCCATCTTTCATTTCCAATTCCTTCATCTGGTATTATTTCTATATTTGTGTCTCTCTATAGTCAATAGCTTGAATATTTCCATATCTCTTTGATTTCCTGGCCCTTTGTCCCATAACTATCCTTTTTCATCATTAGTAAGTGGTCATTAGATGCTTAATAAATTACTATTTATTATAGTATTTCATGCAAAGCATTTGAAGTGCCTTACTGATTGGTACATCCAGGTGAAAACCATTTTTAATTAAACTGGGTTTAAGACTATAGGTAGGAAGTATTTTGACTTTGTCTTCTTTACAATAGGCAGATCTCCAAATCAAATTCAGAATGTTTCTCTAGGCATTGGTTTTATCTCTTTAGTCATTCAGGACTATAACTTTTATAACTTTCCATGTTTTTTTTCTAGTAAACAAATGTCTTAAAAATGACATTAAATGGGTGTCAATGGTCCATTACTTTTTTTTTTCTTTAGAGGTTTTTTTTTTTTTTTTTTTGCCTTAGGGTGCATGTGCTTGCCAGAGAGAGAGAGACAGAAACAGTGAGAAGGAAAGTAAGAAATCCCCCCAGGAAAGATGACTATGCCACAATCCTTTCTCCTCCAGTCTTTTCCCAGGATCTTGGATATGCATGCATATATGCCTGGAGTGAGTTTCAAGCCACTAGGTCCAGAACTCAAGGCCATGTGGGAGTCCAGCTACATAAGTGCTACACCATCTGCTGGCCCCAATGGTCCATTACTCTTGTTAAATTGAAACACTGCAGCAAGTACTGTAAAGAGTACAAGCTATTGGGTCGTTGGAAAAGTCATGACATATTTTTCTATGTTTTTCTATACAAAAATGCTTCTTGACTTTTCCAATGACCTAGTATTTTAAAAAGCTAATTAAAGATGAACCCACATGAGCTAATCCTTCCCTCTTTGGTTCATTTTATACAATATAGCTTTTAAAAAATAATTTGTGAAATAAAAATGGTTGGTTTCTTGTTGGCTTCTTTTTTTAAAGAAGCATGTAGTAATTTTGATAAGCTTTTAGAAATGCAATAATTGCGTATAATATCACTTTTGGACATTGTTTATTTACTGAACAAATAAGCTCAAGAATATGCTGGGACTGTGTCTGCAATGTTCTTCTCAATCTGTTCCATCAATAAGCCTATATACTCCTGTGGCTATTACTTTGACTTCCTATTTACTTCCTATTTACATTCTTGCTTCAACCAGTTCACAACATATATACCCAACTACCTACTCAACTTTACACTTAAAGGTTTAATAGTCACATCAAACTTAACATTTACAGACAAACTGAAATTTTTCCCAACTGTAATACTTCTCTTATGATGTTCCTCATATCTATACAGGGCATCGATATTCACCCACAGGCTAATATTAAAAGGTTGATTTATCCTTAACTCCTCTTTTTCTCCCACTTCTCACATTCAATTTACAAAAATAGCATGTCAAATACATTTAAAATACTTTCCAAATTGAATTTTTTTTTCTTTCTTTTTTGTGGAGAGGTTTTTGCTATAGGGCACGTGTGCTTGCCAGAAAGACAGAGAGAGACAGAGAGACAGAAAGCGAAAAATCACCCCCCAGGGGGGATGGCCATGCCGCAATCCCTTCTCCTACATTCTCCTTTCAGAATCTTGGGCACGCACACACACGTGCCCAGCGTGAGTTTAAGCTGCCGGGTCCAGGACTCGAACCACAGTCAACTACATGGGAGTCCAGCGACATAGCCATTACGCTAACTTCTGGTCCCTCCCAAACTGAATTTTAACCACATCTACACATTTCACCCCATCTACACACTTCACCTGAATCAGACACCATCATCTTTGGGTCAGCAGTTGTCATGGACATTAAGGCTCTGGCTCCCACATGGCTGACTCTGCAGTTTGAGTCACAGACCCAGTGGCTTGAAAACTATGCCAGGTGTATGTGCATGTATGCCCAAGATCCTAAGACATAAAAATGGAGGAGACAAGATTCTGATATGGTCATTCCCTCTGAAAGGTGAGATCTCTCTCTCTCTCCGCCCCCCTCCCTCTCTCTTTCTTCCTCTGGCAAGCACACTCATCCTAGGGAAAAAAAAAAATCATCACCTTTTACCAGACAACAACAATGGCCTCCTATAATGGAAGCCACTATTCTATTCTTTCCCCAAAGAGTCTTTCCTCCACAAGACAGCTAGATGACCTTGTACACATTAATCAGACCAATATTTGTTAAAGACTTATTTTATCTTTTAAAGACTTATTGTGTTATGTAAAATAGAACCCCAAACCTTTGCCAGGACCTCCAAAGCTCTGAGCTGCTGGCCTTCTGCTATCTTTCTGTCGCTCTCTCATTTCCATTCTATCTCTTGCTTACTGAATGCAACCGAGGCGAGTTTTGTGTTTCACTCTGCACTTGCTGCTCCCTCTGCCCAGGATAACCACACATTCTGCTTTGCCTCGAGCTCACTTTCTGTCAGTTAATCTGCTATTTCCTTTGCTTTGGCATTATGAATCCTTTACCTCAGTTTTACCAGAATAAGTATGTTAAGTCATAGGACTCCACTTTGTAATTCAGTTTTTAAATTATAATTTTAACTGATATATAGTAGTCATACATAACAATGAAGTGTAATGTGATTTTCCACACATTAATACAATGTGTAATGATCGAATCAGGGCAATAAACATATCCACCACCTTAAATATTTGTCATTATTTTGCATTCTGAACATTTGAAATTGTACCTATTTTGAAAAATAATTTGCCACAAACTATAATCACTCTACTGTGCTAATACTCTAGAACTCTCTCCATTTAATCTCCTTGCAAGTTTGTATCTATTGAACAAATTCTATCCTCCCCACGCTCTCTCCCTTACCAGCTTCTAGTAGCCACCATCCCACTCTATACTTCTATGAAATAAAAGTTTAGCATCTATTACTGAGTGGGAATATACATTATTTGTTTCTCAGTACCTGGTTTATGAATGGATAAAGAAAATGGGGCATATATATGCAATAGAATGTTATGCAAAAGGATGACATCCTATCATTTGTAACTACATGGAAGAGCCTACGCTAAGAGTAAGTCTAGCTTCTGGCATGGTCTTGTGTGGTATACATGTGTAGTAACTGACTTTTCACTTTAACATGTAGTGAAATATGAAAAACGACAGAGAACAAATGGTCACTCTTACTCTCCCATGCAAGGTAAAGAAGACCTCCCTCCAAAGGGGCTTAGTGGGCCTACAAGCACCACGGACAGCTCACCTTTCCAGTTTCTAGCAATGGTAAACATATGATGATGCCATCACCTCAGGGTATGTATACCCTTGCTGTTTTGAAACTTTAGTCCCAGCCTGTGAGATGCATGAAATCACTAGATTGCTAAACAGAGGTCAGTAAAAAAGTAAGAAAAGTTGTAGTTTAAGTATGCATGAAATATATGCAAAAAATAAAACAGAGCCCCCCTTCTGCAGAGCATAGAAAGTATGAACTCAACACTTCTAGGTTTTATTCCTGTTTGGTATTGATCTACAACTATTTATATATTCCATTCCTGATCACTTTTTTTAATTTTTGAAATAAACTATTTTAACATCAAGGATCTCAGAAATGTATGCTAAAATAAAAATAAAAGTTTTAATATTTCATTTTTCATGCTGATGGGAATACTTGTCCATAATGCTCATCAACCTTTACTGCTTACTTGCTTACTTTGGGGGCCATTAGTGGTGTCACCGACATGTGCGAACCGTAATACATAAATCGGCTGATGAAACATCAGTATATTTTACAAAAGTTAGTGGTTATTTTAAAGCCCAAATACCACAAAGATAATTTAACTGATTTGACTGCAGAATATATGCTTACAAATCACTCTGTGAACCATGACTTTTCATTTAGATCAAAGGATTGCCATTTTAAATTAATTGTGTGCTTTCAATTCAAAGTTTTCCTTTACATGACCAAAAAGTGAAGTAATAGCTGTTAACATATTGGGTTCATTAGTAGAAGTAGTGATATTAGTTTCCAATTAATGTCAGATAGAAAAACAGTTAAATTTAATAAGAGTTCAGTTTTTTCATATAATTTATGGAATCAAAGGAATGCTTTGGAAGTGCATCCTGTTAAAGATAAAAATTTGAAATTGTTAAATCAGTTTAAAATTAAAACATTGGGCCACAATTATTTGTTTTGCTATGATAATTAAAATATATCTCTAGATGAATATAGTGTCATGGTCAAAATGTAGTTCCTACCAAACTAAGAAGCTTATAAAGCTTGTATGCTTAAATTTGATAGTGAGGGACTAGCAGACAGCATAATGGTTATGCTGCTATATTCCAACATGACCGACCGTGGTTTGAGTCCAGGACCCAGCAGCCTGAAACTCACACTGGGCTTGTGTGCATGCATGCCGAAAATCCCAAGAGGAGAATAGAGGAGAAGGGACTTTAGCGTGTCCATCCCCCCGGGGTGTTATTTCTCACTTTTTATCTCTCTGTCTCTCTAGTGAGGCCACATGCCCTACAGTAAAAATCTCTCAAAAAGAAAAAAAGAATTGATAGTGATATATCCATAACTGATAATTATGTATACATACGTTCAGATATTTCACTATAAAATATGGAAGCAATAGTTACAAACACGCACACACTGAAGAACACACATGCTAACCAAATACCAAACTTTATAACTGATATTGAATAGAAAAAAAAAAAAAAAAAAAAAAAAAAAAAACCTCAATCATGGCAATACAAAATTTGTTTCTTTACTACCCATCATCGTATGGGTGTCATATGAGTTTGAGAAACATTTGTACCTCTGAAAAACTCCTTTTAAAATAAATCTCCCTGTCATATATATTGTGTACTTTTATAAATGATTCCATATTTCATTTGTATTTTGTTCAAAATAATTGGAATTTCTTTCAAATTACTTTTAAAGGTGGAACACTGGGCCAGGTTAAGGCACTGGACTCCCACATGGCTGACTGTGGTTCAAGTCCCAGACCCAGCAACTTAAAACTCATGTCGGTATGTGTGTGTGCATGCCCAAAATCCTGAGAGGAAGATGAAGGAGACGGGATTGTGGTGTGGCTATCCCCTCTCGGGGGGTGATTTCTTGCTTTCTATCTCTCTGCCTCTCTCTGTCTCTCCGGCAAATGCACACTCCCTATAGCAAAAATCTAAACTGAAAAAAAAAATGAGCATCAATGGAGTTCAGCTTTTAAATCTTTCAGGAAAATATATTTATAAACATGAGTTGTGCAAATAAAGTAATAAAATATATCCCTGAAAAACAAAGGAAGAACTGAAGAAATAAAACAATAAAGCTCAAACATTGGACAAGATTTAATTCTTAAATTTTGTAATTGTGCTTTGAAATAACTCAATTTATAGAAGGAATTATATGATAAAGTTCCTACTTTTAAGTGAATCAATCTGTATTATATGCTGTACCTGTATGAAATTAAAAAGGTTTACAATTTTTTAGAATCTGTTTAGGCAAAGCAATGTAAAAGAATTATAATCAGAGAAAACTTACTTGGGAACTTTTGCCTTACAAATATATTTGTCAAAAAAAAGCCCTGAAAGTTGGTGCTTATGAAAACATTTAACCTGAAATATTTACATGTTCCAATATTAAAAAATAGATTTTAGAATACTTTTCATATATTTTAAAATACACTCTGAAATATTTACATGTTCCAATATTAAAAAATATATTTTAGAATACTTTTCATATATTTTAAAATACACTCTGAGGTTACCCAGTACTTCAACATGTATATAGAAAACATATTTTTCAAACTATTATACTGTATAGAGAAAAATTAATTGAAAACGTCAAAATCATTCATCTTAAAATGCAACTCAGAAGATTACAGAAAATTTTATGAAAAAAAATTAAAAGATTGTGTTGGAAAAATGCATTCTTCTGGAAAACACCTGCAATATGGTATTTGGACAGATATGATTTAAGTTGAATAATTTACTCGATTTCTGTTACTTTTAAGTGATCAGATAACTGATACTATATTTTTATCTCATTTATTTTATTTTCAATATTTGAACTTTTTTTTTCCTCTTGACTTTCTAAGCACATTAACCACATAAACTCTTTTTCTGGTTCTATTTTTATTTAAAACAGCTTGAGTCAGATTTTTCTGTCACCAGTAAGCCAGTGAATCCTGAGACCACATTTAATTGGACTATTTTAAAGAAGGAGGGAGATAATTTTTGTGAAGCACTTAGCATCGTGTATAACACATCATAAGTTCTCTCCAAAAGCACCTTTCCTGTAAGTTCAGCACAGTATGTACCAATAACAATATATCCAAAATACCAAGGTAACATGAAGTCCTTAGTAATATATTCATTATGATTTGGATAATGTTAATTACGGCTCTCACTCATTCAACATTTTCTCTATATTTAGCTACTTTCTCTGTTTACTCTGTCCTCGGTGGTTATAGCAATAATCAAAACTCACGTTCAGGAGTTTGAAACAGTTGACGAGAGCAGCAGGCTGAGAAATTAATGATTTTTGTAGCATAATTCGAGGCCCACCTAGAATACCTACTAACCAAATATATTTCCTGAATCATACAAGGGGTCTACAAACATTCATAAATACCTATTATGAAAAAAGTATGTTGGGATTTCTTGCACCAAAATACACTCATGCTTTAATTCCATTTCTTGACCAATAAAGTCTCCTTGTATATGAATGGGTTTGAATCCAAATAAATGAGAATTTATACCTCTTCTCACCATCACCTCCTCTAGCATTCCTTAGATTTTGATGCAAATGCTTCTAAAAAGGTCACTGTCATAGGTAATTAGGCTTGTTGGTTCATCCACATGCCAAGCACTAGTCTAGTTATAGCTTACAGGTCAGTCTAAAAAGGAATATTCTGACCTTCATGGGGTTTATAATTTGAATAAAGGGCAACAACAACAACAACAACAAAGTTTTAACTGAATTAATCAGTATGCTAAAAGGAAGTTAAGTGCTAGGAAAAAAAGTAACGAAGCATTTATATCATATTATAGTGAATCAAGAGTGAAGAGGCAGAGGTTGGGGGCCAGCAGGTGGAGTAGTGGTTAAGGTGCTAGACTCCCACATGGCTGACCATAGTTCGAGTCCCAGATCCAGAAGCTTTAAACTCACACCAGGTGCATGTGCTGTGTGCCTTAAGTCTCTAGAAGAGAATGGAGGATAAGAGATTGCAGCATGGCCATCCTCCTCAAGGGGAGGGGAGATTCTCACTTTTTCTCTGTCTGTCTCTCCCTACAGCCATTTCTCTCTCTCTCCCTCCCCCCAAAAAATAGAGGTTAGGTTTCATTGTTAAAGAAGTAGTAAGGAGAGGCCTCAAGGGGAAGATGGGATTTAAGCCAACTTTTGAAGTGTCTTTATGGGAGAAAATGTCCCAAATGATGAAACAGCAGTATCAAATGCCCTAAAATAGGCAAGTACCTGGCATGTTTGAAAAAGAACAAGGAGATCAGTGTGGCTGTATGAGTGAGCGATGCTTTCACAAAGACATTGGTTTTTACTCTGATTAATTAATGTACAAATGTTTCTTCCTCCTGGCAAAAAAGTGTCCTACACCAAGAAGGAAACTAGAAGTCTAAGGTACTGAAGTCAGCTACATGTAAAAAGGAGGAGTGCATAATATAGGGTTAAAAAGACAAAAATAAAAACTCATAGTGGCCCCTAAAAACTTCTGCAAGTAGAATACATTTAAGCAGAATGGACTGAAATGGAACAAAGGGATTCTAGCTAGAGGAAGTGGCAGTTCTTGATAGTCAAGTGACAGAACATCAAAGCCGTGGACTGTATTACTTGACTGAATGAGTCTAAGTCCATTTCCATGGTAGCCTTTGCAAAAAGTGATTTATTCTCATCACTGTAAGCTGGTGGACTTTCAATACTGCTAGGAGGCTGATGGAAGGGAAGACGAGATGTATCATTCCTCAACATGTGATCAGCGGACCACCAGCATAGTATCATCTGGAGACACTTGTGAAAATGCAGGCATATGGCATTATACTGTTCAGGTAATGTTTATACATCTGAAGTTTAAGGATACTGAATAGAAAGGTTGTTAAAAGTCTAAATTAATTTCTTTCTTTCTTTTTTTAGAGAGAGATTTTTGCAATAGGACATTATGTGCTCACCGGAAACACAGACAGAAAGCAAGAAACGCACCCATTTCCCCCCTCCCCAATGGGGATGGCCACAACACAATCCCTGCTCCTGCATTCACCTCTTGGGATTTTGAGCACACATGCACACGCCTACTGAGAGTTTCAAGCCTCTGAGTCTGGAACTCAAACTACGGTTGACCATGTGGGAGTCCAACGACATAATCCTTACACCATCTGCTGGTCCCAAGAGTCTAAATTTCTATAGACAGAGGTTCCTATGCTAGGCTCACAAAATGTTTAATCCTAATAAGTTGTTTTTAATGTTTTTAGTGCCACTGATCTTTGGATCAAATGAAGAGGAAAGAATTGAGAAACAAGCCTTAAGATACTGTCAATAGGGAAATGGAGGTGACCTAAATAATTTTTTTAAAAATATTGCTGATGTATATACCTGTGTAAGCATTTAAAATGTATGAATAGATACTAGGTCGAGGTCACCTTTCCACAGTGATGCTTGGAGCTGAAGGTACACTGTTTCGTCTGAGTGTGTGTATTGTCGTGATCACCTGGGCCAATGAGAAGCAATGATGGCTAAATACCTGAGGTCTATTGATTTGTTAGCTATGTTAACAGCCAATGACAGTATAATCCAAGAGATTTACTATTTGGCTTTAGAAGTATCAAGCTAAAAGTATAATGAAACGTTTATTAACCCGCCAGGTTGAAAAAAGTGGGAAAGACTTACTAATGTCTAAAGAGTTCTCAAGGCCTTATTTCCTATTTTCTTATGCCCATCTTGCCCCATGAAATATTCCCCCCTACTGTATAGGAAGTGAAGAATGGGCTCACTAACATTTCTTAATGTCTAGTTTGAGATTCAAAAAGACTTGGAAAAAAAATCCTTTGTTGCAAAATCAGCAATTATTGAAATTCTCTAATTACCCTGTCTGAGACCTTTCTTCAGACCAGGATGATGCAGACAGTCTCTTGATTTTTTTAAAAGGTCAAATTACCTTGCTTCAGTATCTTCTGGTGATGGGCCAAATGAGACTAGCTTAATTTAATATGTCTCTGCTGCTTTTCTTTCCATCCAAAGGGGCATCCATCATGGGCTTCTCATTCTGACTGATATTGATCAGGTAATTGCCCCCAGCTTGTCAAACTATCATGATTTTTTATAAGAATGAGTCTTTTCTAGAAGAAAGTAGACCCTGAGAGAGATACAAAAATTTCTATTAGAAGTTTGCCTCAAAGCAAGTCAAAGTAGAAAGCAAGGTTGGAGAGGAGTAAGGGGGTAGAGGGTAGGGAGGAGAGTGTGGGGGGAAGTAGAGACAGTGTTGCACCCTTCTAATATGCAGGAATGTGAATTCCAGTTAGCCCAGACTTTATACAATTCAGAAGAAAAGCTCCAGCCCAGCACATAATTCAGAACAAGCTAATTTTTTGTCCTGTTGGTTTTTGCTTGATTTTAGTTTTGCAATGAGACATGTGCACTCACTGGAGAGTAACAGAGAAAGAGACAGATAGTTCGAAAGCACCCCATGGGGAGGCCATGCTGAAATCCCTTCTCTTTTATTTTCTTTGCGGAGTTGGGGAACACACACACATACACACACACACACACACACACACACACAGTCCTGTGTGTTTTTCAGGCTGCTCAGGCTGAGACTCTAACCATGCAGTCTGCCATGTGGGATCCAGCCGCCTGAACCACCACACCACCTTGCTGGCCCTAGAACAAGCCAATTTTTAACAGTAGCCAACTGTGGTGGCTCAAAGTGTTAAAGAAAACATTATTTTACTTTCTGTATCAGGTCAACATGAATATCATTCTTATAGTTCAGGATTATTATTTTTCCTAGTCTGAGGTAAACAATTTTAGCCAGCTCTAATTTATCCCAGATTATTAGGGTGAAAATGAAACCTAAAATAAAAGCGGGATAAAAAAAAAAAAACACAAAAAAAACCTCTTGCTAAGTAAAGAGTTTATCCAAGAAATTGTGTAATGTTTGAAGAATATCTTCTTAATGTGCCTGATATCCCAAGCCTGGGGAATGTCCTGAGAGAAAGGCATTTACATCAAGACATGTCAAGGAGTGAGGAGTGTAGATGTGGAAGTAGAGCGAGCCTTACAGAAGATCACATGAAAGTCTAAAAAGTGAAGGCAAGACCCAAATCTAGTGTATCCTCATCATTAACAACCAAGCTCCATGCAGTACTGGGTGTCCAAAAGCTGTTTCAAGTCAGCAGGAGAGCGATCCTACAGCAAAGGCTTGAAATCCACCATAGCTGCAGATAGTTGTCTAGTTTGATGCCCTCAACTGACAGTAAGAATACAGCTATGTCACCTTGACCAAATTCTTCCAGAAATAGTCCTTTAAAATACCAGTACTGGGATCAGCAGGTGGAATGACGGTTAAAGCACATGGATGACTGTGGTTCAAATCCTAGCCCTGGTGACTTGCTTTTTCACTTGCCTTCTCTCTCTCTTTGGTGAGTGCATGTGTCCTATAGCAAATTAAAAATAACAAAAATTAATTAAGTAATTTGATTAAGTGGATAATTCTTTTTTTTGTCTTTTACTTTACTTTCTCAGATTAATTAAATTCACATTTTACATAAAGTCCCCATTATGATGTATACTATATATATATATATATATATATATATATAGTTTTCAACAGAGAACTCTACATTTTTTTGGTGTTAAATGATTCTTCCCTTTGCCCCTCATGCCCACTTTCTACCACCCACTCCCTATCACCCACTCCCCTCCCTTACAGCCTCTGGTATCTACATTTATCCTTTCCGCTATCATATCATCAGATCTTTCTCCTTCTGCCAGAGTGCTGATATTTTTTTTTTCATTGCACATCTTTACAGTGTACAGCATGGTTTTTCCCAGCATGAGTACAGTGCACATTAGTCAAGACAATGATATTACCATATACATTATCATCAACAGACAAGTGGATAATTCTTAAAGCAAAGCAAAACACCAGTACCTTCAATGCAACTGCTTTAAAATGGTTGATGACTTACCTATGCTCTTTTTCAGATCCCCATTGACCTTTTAGACCCTTTTACACTTAGAGACTTTACATCTCAACAAAAGCCTAATTGTGGTGTAATGTTTTTGAAAGTGTATTTGTAAATTTGCCTTTGAAACTATTTGGCTCTAAGTGACTTTTTTGGTTCTGTATTTGTTATGAGCGCTCAGTCATCATCATGCTTAGTTAGAAATTTTACAAAATGAGAAAATCTAAACTTATAAGTTGTTTTCAAATTCAAGTGAAGCTTTGATGAATACTAAATTTATCAATTAATTAAGTTGGCATAATATCATATTATGTAGGGATTTAATAGAATATTTACTAAAGTCCATTCTGCAGAATTCTTTTTGTTTTTGTTTTTTAGTATTTTAAAGCCAATTTTTTTTCTTTTGCACAATGCTCAATTTTATCCCGTATCATAAATATTTGATGAAATCTTGTTTCTCTTAAGGGTAGCAATGTGAATATTATAAAAAGAACTGTTTTTTGGGTCTCAGCATGGTAGTGGAGGTGGTAGGGTGCTACTACATGATTCTGGGGCCATATGGGAAGGCCCAGAGTTCAGATACCAGGTCAGGCTGAACAAACTGGGCTTACCCACAGATGCACTCATGATCCTGTCTGGTTGGAAGGCTGGGTGGAGGGTTATGGCATAACAAGACCCTGTCAAGGTTCTTTCTCTCAATAATAAATAAATTATATATATATAGCTTGTGGGTTTTTTTCATAGCAGATTTGTAGTAAAATTTTTAAGTTTACCCTTTGCAAAGTAAATCTCATATTGCAGTTCATCTCCTATTGGCGCCCAGAAATATCTTGAACAACTAGTCAACTGTTGAACTACTTGTATATACGGGATGATGTATTACACAAGGAAAGTATGACCCAAAGACAAGTATGAGTTGAAGCTCCACCTGAAACTACCTATTTGTTCTCCAGAGAAAGATCATAATAAAACTTGTTAATAAGAAGGAAAAGAAGATACAGGAAAAATAACTAAAGGTAGTTGAATTTTTTTTTTTCAGTTTTCATCGCTGGGATTCATATTGTCCCTATTTTAATTTATACCACACATTCTCTTTTTTCAACCTATGTGTCAAAAAAATTTCCAATAGAATATGGGGCTAGCACCATAAGTACAGATAGATTTGGCACATCAAACATCTATTCTTTTGTGTTCCTTCATTCTCCCAGACTTGCCTTCCCCCAAGAGAATGCCAAGTGCTGACTCAGCTAAGATGTGTGCATGTGCACATCTGCAAATGTCTTTGTTGTATATGTACATACATTCACAAATGGGTGCTTTCGGTTTTTTCCTATTGAAACTCACTCTCCCTGGAAGGCAGAGAAGGCTGTAAACCTTGCATGAAGCTCACCAGTGTTTCTCCAACCTGCTGCTTCTCTTTTTCTGGCTGCTGACTCCAACTCTCTGGGATTATTAAAGTAAATATCACCTCACCTTGTAGTAGTGCAGTCTTAGTTGTTGAATACCTACTGTGAATCAAGATAAACACCAATACTCAGGATAAATATTATTGTTTATATGTTGATCATATTTCTTGCACTTACATGACATCAGAATTTTTTCTTATGTTTAATGGTAATATGTGTATATCTGTGTATATACAGTTCGTGTTTACCATTGTCTAGCCAATTTAACATAGCTATGCTTTCACGTTTTCAACATTAACACTATTTGAAAAAAAGATAAACCCTCCATTTTAAAAATCCCTTTTTCTTTTTTAAATGGTGTGTGGAATGAGCCTTTTGGGTCTTCCTTGTGTAAATAATGTGTAAAATAATCAAAGCAACATCACAACCTGACAGCTCAGGCCTTTGATGAATAGGGCTTTATGTGGGATTATCATATGACATTTCCAAACTAAATTATATTTATGAGTCATATAGACTACTATTGCATTATCACCCCTCAGTGTGGGGTTTGTACATTTTACAGAGAGTGGGAAAAGAAAAGGACCTAAAATTAAATGATCTTTTGTTTGAAAATAAAATTTCAAAAATTAAGAAAATGGGAGCCATTCCTTTAACATTCCTCTGAGTGTTCATTTGTGATTCTTGAACTTTTGAAAGGAATCTTACATCCTTCATAGATTCTATTATGTCATGTACTTAAAAATTATGTTTTCAGAAATCCTTGGAGATGAACTAATCTAGCACTCCTCTTAACAGAGGAGGGAACCTAGCAGGGCTAGAAGCACAATTCAAATCATCTCCCAACTCCTTACAAAGTGTTTTTTCACCTAACCTTACAGTTTGCCTAGATTACCATATGCACAGACAAGACTTAGTCAAAACATCGAGATAACAACACAGAGAAAAGCAAAGGGAAAGGTATTCTAGCTGTGAAATACTAGTTTCCAAAAGATTTATTTATGTGCTTTGTTGCTGATTTTGGAAAACATTACACCATTCTAGTCAGATTTTTTCTTCATTAAATTCAGAACAACTTGATATGGCTCTATAATTTTTTAGATTTTAAAATAGAGAAAGATACTGTTCTTCAGTTTCCCTTTCTTAAGACAGAGAATCAGAAAAAGGGTAGCATGAGTTCTTCAGGATCCATCTCATATGCTCCCCAGTGGTCTGCAGCTTATACAGTCATGCCTGCCAACTACGGATTTGGTCTGCGTGTTCTTGAGTGAAGTTAAAGGACATGATGAATTCATCACCTCAAAGAACATACCGATTCATGATAAATCGTGTGTGTTGAACTTTTGTGTAGCACATCACATTTTCAAAGTTCGAAGGCTACATTATAGGTGGAGGTTCATTGTGAAACATTCTTCTGTAAATATCATGCTACCCAGTCAACTCTACCCTTGATAGTGCTGACAATTCCAATAGGTAAGACTGACTGGAAGGGAATGAAGGGGAAAAAGAAGCAAAAAATGTAAGGGACCCCAAAATGGAAAATAATCTCTTGATAATAACATGCATGATAACTTCAACTGGACTAATATACAGTGTATTCATGCTGGGAAAATTCATTTTACAAGCTGTAATGGTATATAGTGGTTCCATGTATACAAATAAATTAATTAAATAAAATATTTTTTAAGAAAATATTTGTTTAAAAGAAGATGAATTGCTACAGAACAGAGCAGGAAAAATTAGGTACTATTGGGACCAGCAGTTAGCGTAATGGCTATGTCGCTGGACTCCCATGTAGTCGACCGCGGTTCGAGTCCCGGACCTGGTGGCTTAAACTCACGCCCGGCGTATGTGCGTGCATGCCCAAGATCCTAAGAGGAGAATGGAGGAGAAGGGATTGTGGCATGGCCATCCCCCCTGGGGGGTGATTTCTCACTTTCTGTCTCTCTGTCTCTCTCTGTCTTTCTGGCGAGCGCACGTACCCTATAGCGAAAACCTCTCCAAAAAAAAAAAAAAAAAAAAAAAAAAAAAATTAAGTACTATTGCAACTTTCTAATAAACAAAAGTACAAAAATCAATTACAAATCCATGAATCATGAAGAAAATATAATACAGGTACCATGTTGCTGTACCATGGTCGCTACTGTATCATGACATGGAATAAAATTCTATCTTCTCCCTAGCCTACACCATAGAAACATATAGTTCATCTGACTCCATAGCTGACACATGGAATTGTCTGCCTCATTAAAACAAGGATGTGTGACCAACAAAGATTTAAGACAAATCAAAAGGATATAGTTTTTATCAGTCTCAAAAAAGAGAAATGTCTAAGACAGGCCAATAACAGTCTTTCAAAAAAGTTTCTTCTTTTCTTTATTTTCTTTAAGAGGGTGTGTATGCTTGCCAGAGAGAAACAGAGAGACAAAGAAAGTGAGAAAGCACCTCCGATGGTGAATGGTTACGTCACAGTAACCATTTCCTCCATTTCTTCCTCCCTTTGAGATTTTGGGCACATGTGCTTATGTGCCCAGTGTATTTTTTCAAGTCACCAGGTCAGGGAATTGAACTGCGCTTTTGGCTATATGGGATCCAGTCATCTTAACCACATGTCAGCAGTTGGCCCTCAAAATAGTATTTTCTTAGAATTTTTATTGCTATCAAATAGATATGTAGCAAATTTCTGGGATATTTTTTTCGTTCCTTCAGTGTGGACTAATATTCCAGGGAGCTGGGTAATCAAAAGACAAAAATACTGGCGAAAAAAGTGTTGTAACTTCTTTCTTTGATAATGTGTAAATGCCTACATTAACATTTTGAAATTCTCAAAGCTTTTCTCTCACTCTGATTCAGAATGTCACAACCCCTTTCTTGGAAATGGCAGAAATGCTAAACTGGTAATCCACAGTAAAGACTCACAAACGTTCATGACCCAAAGGAGTAAAACATGAAGAAGTGAACCAAACAAACAAAAAAATAATAATAAAGCAAAACAAAACTGGGTCACACTTTCTTTTGTTTTTTTACAAGCTTGTAAATATGCAAAAGAGTTTTATGTTAGATGGTTCTCTAGTACATTGGTACTGAAGTAACCAAACATAATTTTATGTTAGGGCTCCCAGTTTACATGACTAAACATTAATGTCTTAGGTTATTTTGTTTAACAATGAAACTAAATGGTGAATATCATACCCACACCATTTACATAGCAGTAACTATAACTGGCCAAATGCTAAATTTCACCTGAATCAGTTCTGAACATTAATGTTCATTTGGAAAAGCTCTCCCTTTATAATTCATTATTTTCATAAAATTAAAAATATTTAGGAGGTACAACTAGGCCCCTCTTCACCAGTGGTCTTTAAAACTAACAAAAGTGAATCTCTTTGACATGGGACTGTACCAAGCAGAAAACCCTCTCATGTACTTAATGCACAGATGCAAATGTCACTCTTACACTAATGAAATAATGATACCCCATTTTCTGCAGTTTCATTGACAAATAATAAGAAAGATGTCTAAACGGGCGTGGCAGGGTGAGGGTTAAATCTGATTGTAATTAGATTGCAGTATGCATGGTCGTGTGGTTAATAGTAAATTTTCCTTGATTAACTGGTCCTGTTTGTTAAGAGCTCCTATTAACATTAGTGCTCTCTGTGTTGGCTGTAGAGACACACCATGGACCAGTGCAAAATTAATGAAGGCAGGTACGCATGCTGATTAGAATGTGGCAGTTTAATAAACTCTTCCAACATTAAATTATTTAATGCATTCATGCTCATGCAGGCTATTCGATGGTCAGCTTGACCACCTATGTGTTAATATTGGGAATTGAAATGCAGAGAGTGGAAGAGATATAGTGGTATATGAGGTAATTAGCTCTCATGTCTGATAAATGGGGCAATACCTATGTGTGCGCATGTTTTAGCACACCACAAATGGTGCTTTCATTAGCTGGAATCTTCTGCAGAAATTTTTATAAATGTTTAGTTTGATTTTTACACCATAAACAGTAGATCGGATAGCTGTAGTCACTGTCAGTTGAATATTTGAGGTAAATTTCAAGTCAGCTATAAAATACGCTGTCTTGTTAAAATAAATGAGTAACAAAAATGAGATAGGAAGCTTATCAATAAACATCTCCAATCTAGACATAATCTCTACCTATCTTTTGGAAAATATTTTATATAAATATAAATGTTTCAATATATAAATGCAAGTATCTTTTAGATTTTTGAGCAAAATAATAAGACTTTATGTTTGTATGATGCTCTATAGTTTACACGATGTTTGCACATTAAGTTATTTTATTTAATTCTAATCATAGTCATTTTTGGTAGATAGCGTTTTCTAATAATTGGCCAATCAGAGTCTTAAAAATCTCAGTTCTTGCAACTCAAAGTCCAGAGCTTTTAGCATCATTTCATAGCTGCCTACAAAACTAGTATAGCATTTTGGGGAATAAAATATTAATTTTAAATTTTATTATTTTTAAAAATTTTGCCACAGGGCATGTGTGCTCACCTGAGAGAGGCAGGGAGGAATAAAAACAGAGAGAGAACGTGAGAAAGGACTCTTCCATGGGGCATGGCCACGCCACAATCCCTTCTCTTCCATTCTCCTTTCAGGATTTTGTGCTTGCATGAACACACATCCAGTGTGTTTTTCAAGCTGCCAGGTGCAGAACACAAACAGAGCAGTCTGCCATGTAGGATCCAGTCACTCCAACCTACTTTGCCACTGACTGGCCCACAAGTTAATTTTTAACAGAGGGAAGGTTGACTTCTATGTAAATAGGACGCTACTTAGAATTGGTGGAAGCAAAAGAGAAATTTTCTATGTTTTAACACTACGTAAATAGAAACAAGTATTTTAAATGATTTACATTTTTCCAAACTCCAGATAATTTCTGGTTGTATTGTGCAAGAACTTCCTGGAGTTTCCATGGAATTCAATATGCTAACACAAAGCAATCCAAATTCTGGACCTTGGAGACAGCGTAGAAAGTACAAATTATACCTTCAGAGAGGTCACCCACAAGTCTAGGTTTACTGAATCACAAAACCTTCCACTGTAAAAGTAAGCCCTGGGAGAATGGTTGAATGGATTTCTCAGTGTGGGAATTTCTGTGAAGAACAAAAATTATTTTGCCACAACCATCTGGAGTTCTTCTCCCATTCTTAGGATGCCAGCTAAAATAAGAATATTATTCTAGCCCTAGCAAAATCAAAGGAGAGCTTGGAGAGGCTAGTGCACAGAAGGCTAGGGTAGCAGATCTGTCTTTCAGTTCTGGCCATCCTTTGGAACTGGCAGTCTGACTTTGAGCAATCATTTAAATTCTCTTGGGTCTCTATCTTTTATTATGTAATTTAGGGATTGGGAGAAAGTAAATTCTCAAATTCCTCTAATCTCTACCAGGACCTTCTAATTACTTCTTACCAAGAGCAAGGATGCCAATGGTCTTTTTTGCACATCCCCTGAGGACTAAAAGGAGCCATAAAATTCTGTGGCAGACAGAAAGCACTGCCTTTGAAAAGTGTTCTCTCCACTCTCCCTTCTCCTAAGGGCCTGAATGGTAATTTTGGGTTTTGGCTGGCCTTTGTATCACTATAGGCCTCAGCTAGCCAGGATGACTTGATTGAATTCCTACTGTTGTTTGTTTGTTTGTCTTGTCTTTGGCTAGCTTCAAAAGATGCAGTGGTCATGAATTAATACCATCCCTTAGGTTAGCAATTACAATGTTGCTTCAGATCATTAGTGCTCACCCTTACTGCTTCCTCTGGACCATGTGGACAGTTATTGATAGCTGATGCTTCTTACAAAGGTGTTTGGCAGCCTTGTGAATATTGTAACTTAAAACAGGCTTTCCACAATGTTGTCTGTGTCCATGAATTCTGAAAAGTATAAGTATTGCCATTCCACTTTTTGTAGTCATAGTGTGTGCTGACGAAATGAACATTTGTACCATTATGAGCATAAGCAATTCTGCTTTCCGGTAACTTTTTGGTGTATGTTTAGCCAGTGAGCATTAGGGAAAATTATTGTTTTCCATTAATATATTTATCCTCCCAAAAGAGCATAGACTCTCAAACTAGCTCAAATCAAGATTAGTGTTTCTTCTTACTTTTGGACTTAAAAATCAAACATGATGAAACATTTTAGCTGAGTACCTAAAGTGGAAGAAGGCTACTCCCAGAGGAAAGCAAGATCATATCCAACATGCAGAATAAGTTCAAGACAGCAATAGTAATTAAGCACTGAGACTGGGATGAATGAAATGTGGCGAACATGGAAATATAGCATCAATATGCATTTCTTCAAAATGTCCTCATAGATGAAAGTAACTTTCTCGACAATATCACTTCCTTTGCATCTTCTAATGCAGTTTATTTACTATTTGCCAGGTATTTTGAATTCACTTCACCCTCATGACACCTCAATGAGATAGGAATAATTTCCAGCCCTGTTTTGCATATTAGAAAACTGAGTCCTAGAGAGTTTAATTAACTTGCTAATGGTCACACAAGAACAGAGACAAAGGTGAGATTCAAACCTAGAGACTCAGTATTCTTAACTTCTACAAATGGCATATCAAAACCTGCACGGTTCAGTATGGTGTCCACTATGTAGTTCAAATATATCTAGTATGGATTCAGACATTCTTCAAGTACAAAATGATTTTGAAAACTCAGTATGAAAAAAAAAAATGAATAAAATATCTCAATAGTACTTTCATGTTGATTACAAGTTTCAAATAAAAATATTTTTAATATTTGAAATTAAAATGTTTTAATAATTTTCAGATCATATACACCTGTTTTTACTTTTTAATATGCCTACTAGAAATTTATGTGTGTATATAAATATATGACATGTATACTTACAAAACAGCATTGATATAGAGTCTTCACCTAAGTGATTCCAATTTTATTTATTTTACATATTACTTCCCATGAGAATATTTCATTTGTAGTAAAGATTCCATTGGAAGAAAAAGAAAAGGGGATGAAAAATACACTGTAACCAAAAACCCAATGCTCCCAATATAGGCCATTTCATGATGTGCTTCATACCTGATGTGAGATTCAGAACAACTGCCCATCCACAGTAACAATAAAACGGCTACTTTCCATTTTCTGATTTATAATAACAAACTATGTTGAAATCTTGCAAATGTAGGGAATTACCATTCAATTGTTGACCAAGCGTCAGCATCTACCATGTACAATTCCACTCTACATTGAGGTCTTTAAATTAGGCACTAAGTATAAGTTATTCGTCATTTTTAAAAATACCTGAGTACAAGAAAAGCCACTGGAAAATATGATGCTGACAAACAGAGACTCTGGCTCAGATGTCACCAGTGAGACTGTATTTATTAGGGAAAGAAAGAAAGGAATCCCTCACAAAGTCTGGGAAAACAGCTAATTTTATTCACAATTGTCTGAATAATCTGAGAACCAATATTATCAACTAGACATAGTTAGATTACTTTTCAAATACGAGTTTGTCTCCGAGAAAAAACAGTCTGACTGATCAAATTAAATAAAATTAATAAATCAGAAAGTGTTATGTGCCAGCCTGTGGCATAATGGTTAAGGCAGCTGAATCCCACATGGCTAATGGTGTAGTTCAAATCCCGGACTGGAGTCTTGAGAAACATGCTAGGCACATGCACATGGGCCCAAATTCCAAAAGGAGAGAGAGAGATGGAGGAGAAGGGACTGTGCTGCGACCATTCCTCATGGAGGATGCTTTCCCATCTCCTCTCCTTTTCTGTCTCTCCTCTGGGTGAGCAAAAAAAAAAAAAAAAAAAAAAAAAAAAAAAAAAAAAAAAAGTGTTATAAGGTACACGCATTAGAAAGAAAATCTTACAAACCACTGTAAGAAACTATCAAAGGCAGAGCCCGTGAATATTTACACTGTCATGATGAGAAGACATCCATGAAAAGCCTCAAAGTAATGGGTCGTAAATGTTAATGGACATGAGTAGGAATTAATTAAATATACTAGACTTAAGTACAGCATAGGAGTCCAGGCATTGTACAACACTGAGATAGGTAGACATAGGAAGAGAGGTTTTAAACCTCCACTTAGTTGCAATCTGACTTGCAAGGCATACAATTTTTTAAATAATTGATCAAAGAGAGAAATCCAAGTTTTAACTTTTTTGAAACAGTAAAAACAACAACAATCTTTAATGTTTTTTGCCTCACCTTTAGCTGAAAACCAGCCGAATTTTAAAACCAAATTTGGCAGACACTTGACGGCATGCTTTCAGCATGATGTTTTAAAGATTAAACTATGGAGCCATCTTTAAACATTAATGGAGGGCACGTGGCAAACGCCACTCACACAATAGAATCATCATGTCCATCTCTCCAAATGTGTCTCAGGCTCTAAATTGGAAGGTTACAAAGAGACATTCTTATTCTCCTCCTTTTCTTTGGGTTCTAGGAACACCCTTTAAATGTTTCTGTAGCACATCTAATTCCTCTCTAATACATTTTGCTGGCTTTGGTGTTCAATTTAATTTAAATCAGCAGAATAATCCAAGTGAATCCAGGTTGCTGTAATGTCACATTAGGAAGATCTGATCCATTTGCAGCTAAGGTACACCCAAATTCATTAACATTTACTCAATAGGCTTCCAGCAGGTGACTTTATGGAAGGAAACAGATGCATCTGAATGTCACCTTACCACACATGTGACTATTACAGATTTTTGTTCTGTCCATATAATATCGCTGCATCCCGTTCTAAGGGAATATGGATAATGACATTAGTTTAATTTGTTTTTCAATACACTGAATTATACAGAAATGTTCTCTGAGAGGCTTTGACAATTAAATGAGTCCAGATTTTGCACAGGCGCAATGGGGATTGACCTCAATGGCTTTCTAAGTGCTAATTACTAAACCTAAATGCAGTATGGCTCAAAGGGCTAAGCCACAGAGAGGGCACTCAGAGGTTGTGGGTTCTAATCCCCATGCCAATAGTATGACCTAAGGCAAAGCTTCCTGAACTGGAAAGTAAAAAGCAGCAGTCCAAATGTCAGGTTTTTGCATCAGGGCAAAGAAACTAGTTGGGGATCTGAGGCATCAAACCTAGGCTCTGTGTCTTGAAGAAACTCAGCCCTTTGCCAAAAGGAGCTCCTATAATTGTACTACAGAGATTAAACAATTAGTTCACAAATAAAGGAAAACTATGAGATGCTGACCAAAATGCACAGGGAATTCTAGAAGCCCAGAGCATAAGGCACTCATAGGGGCCCTGTAGGCTGTGGCACCATCACGATGGAGTAGAATGAGCACATATAAAGAGTCACAGCACCTTACCCGTTCGTGGGCACATCTCAGTCATGGTTTTCCTCCTTTCTAAAATGGGAATGATACTTCTTGGCTCATAGATGGACAGAACTGTTGTGGAGGAAACCAACGGCACCATAAACATGAAACACGACAAAGATCCAAGTGCCTATGTAAACTGTATGTATTTTGGTTGCTGGATTGAAGTGAAACAGAATCTTTCCAAAACACGTCTATTAAAAAAAGAGATTTGAAACAGCCGATTTGACTTTAACATTGACATTATTTGGGGGTATGTGTCCCATGCTGCTCTGGGGAGACTGTGAGCCAGGGAGAGTAGGATGCTGCTGGGGCTATTTACAGTGTTTCTGAGCAGGAGAAACATAATACTACACTTAACACACATCCTCCTCCAAATACACAAACCACACATTAAAGTGAAAAACGAAGAAGAAAAGGGGAGGGGAGAAAAGATGAAAGGCCAGAGAGAAAGGAAGGAGGGAGACAAGAAAACAGTCTGAACCTTTACTGAAGTCTGAAAAGAGAAAGGGGAGAAAAACAAAGATGAAAAGAAGGAGAGAAGGGAAGGAGAGTGCCTACGGCTCATGGATCCAACCCACGCAGGCAGGCTCCTCCTCATCTTAATGTATCCTCCTCCTCTCCTCTTGCCACGTCTCACATACACTCTCTCCTTCAATCCCTAGCTCATACCCTGCTCTCTGGCCTTCTGATCCCTCTCCTCTCACCCTTCGTTCCTTCCTTCCACACAAATTCTGTTTTCCCCTGCGTTGTTTGGTGTCCATCCTAATCTGTGCCGGCTTGGTCTTTCTCAGTCCTCTCCCATTCTCTTTCCTATGAGCCCTAAGAGCAAGACAATCAGAATGAGCAGACAAAAACAGAATTAAGATCTTCCTTCTAAGATGAGGGAAAAAAGAAAGGCTGTAAATATCACTACATAAATATAGAGGATATACAACGATCTTCGGATTATGATGGTTAATAGTTACTAGTGCTTTCCATTTGCTTGCTTCAAAAACTTTTTATTCCTTAATTCCTTTCATTTCCTCAACCACCCTAGGAGATATGTACAGTCTTCTATTTTCCAGAAGAAGACAGTGAAAATAGAGAGGATAACGCATTTCCTCAGTCACATAGCTTTAAGTCTAACTAGAGGTCTTGCACTCAGCACTAGAGGGGATTAAATCCTGGTTCAGGCATAAACCAATGTTCAAAATACTGAAGTGGGTCTCATAAGGCTGGGAATGGAGAATTTGGAATCTTATGGTTAGAGAGAGTACAAGCTGCCAAATGGGTCATAGTCAATCTTGAAAGTACCTATCACAGGCTCATGGCAAAAGCAATAATATTGTCTAAGGTCAGCCCCTTTCTAGACAATGTTTTCTCAAGGCTAAATTTGTAGAGTGAGACATTACTGAGAAATTAATATGTATTGGCTACCAGTTTCACTGGAAATAGAGTCAAGTGAAGCAGAATGAGAACCAAAGTAAACTAAACTCAATGAAAGCCTACATATTAAAATTTCATCCAAACTCTCCAAATTATTACAAATCAGAAAGAGCCTCACAAGCCACCAGAGGCAGTACTGTGTCACACACATTTCCAGTTTATTTATATGTGAAAGGCATGACTCTTTTACATGAAGGTTGTATGATTGATCCAAATGTGTCCCTCAAAGATTCATAGTTGCTATTATGAAGGGATTAAGAGGGAGGAAATGTAATCCAACTATAATATTGAAGTATGGGGGCTTTGGAAGTGATTAGGCATCAGAGAGCCAGTCCCCATGGCTAGGTGATCCTGAGGTTGTAAAGAGACATAGTCAGATGCAAGCTTTCACCATGTGATGCTCTGCACCTTCTAATGACTTTGTAGAGAGCCCCACCAGCAAGGCCCTCACCAGATATCACAGCCCCATGACCATGGATCTCCAAAACTATGAGCTAAATTAGCCTCTATTCCTTTTTGTGTGTGTTTTGTATTTTAGATTTTGGCCATAGGGCATGTGTGCTCACTTGGGGGAGATGGAGAGAGAAGGAAAGTAAGAAATCATAGTCTCCCCTAGGGCAGAGGCAGCCGTGCAATTTCTTCTCCATTCTCCTCTCAGGATTTTGGGCATTCATGTACATGCACCCAATGTGCTTTCCAAGTCACCAGGTCTGGGACTCAAACACAGAATATGGCCATATGGAATCCAGCGCCTCAACCACCATACCACCTGCTGGCCCTAAACCTCTTTTCTATATAAATCTCTCAGACTTGGGTATTGCTGTTATTGGCAAAACAACCGATTAAAATAAAGGCTAATGTGTTGTTGCAAAATGGCTTTTGCAGTGTTCCCTCAACAATCTGTATATGTTATTTTTGTTTGGTTTTAAGTTTATTTGTCTCTTCCATGAGCTAAAGAGACAGAGAAAGTGAGGCAGCACCCTCAACAGGATCTTGACTACCCTATTGTAATCGGCCCTCACCCTTCAGCTATCCATGGGTCATGGGCAAGCTATGCCTAGCATATTCAGGGAGGTTTCCCAAACTTGAACTAGGAACTTTCCCATGTGGGATTGCTTCACAGAGCATCACGTTTTACCACTGTGTCACCTTCTGTCCCCTTCCTTGCATATTTTTTGATAAGATATCAAGGTAATATGAATATATGCATTCATATGTATATATAGGTATATATGTGTGTGTGCGTATGTATACACACACACATACACACACACACACACATATATATATATATATATATAATTTTGATTCTTTTTTTCTTTATTTCGAATATTCAAATCTTTTTTCTCTTCAGTTCCATAAAGGTTTAGACTTATATTTAATATTGAGATTGACTGAAAGAAATCATGTTCAAGTATTTAGGCTTTAGGAAATATTCTTCAGGTACATTTCAGAGTTTAGTAATTGACTGTTGTCAGTATTAATAGGAACGACACAGCCAAATCCCACTGCCATGCACTCAATATTTACCCCTTAGGATCGTGCCTCAGTAATAATCTGAATATGTTGAAACGTAATTTCCAGTTCATAGCCTCTCAAAAGAATAAAACAGATACGGGAGTCTATGTTTGAAATAACAGAAAGAAAACTTCTGAGCTTGTATTGGTTAGAATTAGAAATCTATAATAAGTAATTATTTTTTTCAAAATGTAAGAATCCATTTGCTGCAGTTCATAGGACTGAACTGATACATAGGACAAGCAATCATTCTTATGAGGGATGCTTAATAGTGGATCTTTTGAATGCATTAGTTCAAAATAAAGGGTACTTCTGGCTGTATTTCTTTCTGTCAAAGCCATTTCCTTGCCTTTACATCTCTGTATTATATATTATTTGAATATCTGGAATATGTGTTATTCCCTTGTATATAGGTTGTGAAAATTACCAGCCCACACAAATTTTTATCAATATGTCTCATGCTACGTTTTATTCCTATGCAAAATAAAAGAAATTGGCCTTCTTCCCTCTTCACCTGATATAATTTGTTACTTATTTTGAAAGAATTTTTTTAAGTCTGCCAATAAACAACTACTAATAATGTGTTTTTAAATGTGGGTGGATTATAAGAAAAAGTAATTTGGGCTTTCCCAATTCTGCCTACTTGAGCAAGAAATGGGCCACACCTTTTCTGTACTTCTCTGGTGCTGTCTGCAACACTGTCACAAAGAAATCTACCCCAATGATTCCACTTCTCTATTTAACATTGTCTATACTTTTAACTGTAATTCCACAGTCATTCCACACCAGGAGAGTATCATGAATTTTGAAATGCTCAGTACCTTTCAATAAAAAAGATGAAATAATTTTACCTAAGCAAGTTTAAAATGTCAGGAGAACAGAAATGGATCTATTTGAAATCATTTCTGAAACTAAATTTGATTTTTGTCAATGATGCATGAAAAACAATGAAATAACTGTGGAAACATTTTGATATTATACAGTCCTTTTGACAGAGGGTCAGTCTTAGACTTTTAAAACTTGGCATCCTAAAATAATGTCAATAAGTTTAGTTAGATTATATAATATTTTCTTAAAGTATGCCTTAAGCAAAACCGGAAATGTGACGAATTTAAGTAAAATGAGTTCATAAACTAAAGCATGTGTTCTTCTACTGATATTCTTAGTGAGGAGTTATGTTTATTATTCTATAATTCCCATCATTTAAAAAATTGTTGTGTGAGAGGTTTCAGGGGCCTCTCTGTTGTGAAACACACAGCCATTCAATTCCCAATCCACAAATCTTTAAACAAATCAGCTTTGAAGACATGTCTTTCCTCTATTTAACAACTGCAGGTGATTTTACTAATGCATTCTTGTAACCAGAAGCTTGGTCAAAAATATCTTGAATATGGTATACGTCACATGATTCCTGAAAAATTCAAAAGCAGTGCACATCATCAAGGGTTCCGCAGGGAGGAACATAACATATACAGAGACAACTGTGGGCAGAACACAATTTGTTCTTTAATGTGCTGGTCCTTATTTGGAAAAATTGTTCTAGTCTCATTAATGTTAAGGTTTCAAGTATTTTTTTCCTGAACTGTGAGTGGATTTATGAAAGTCTTTTTCTCCTGAAGAACTGAGATGTAATCCCTTTCATTCTGTAAAAAATAATAAATAAAAATAAAAATAAAAAATCTTTTTATAATTGTGATTTTTAATTATAGACCAGTATTGCCCCAAAAGATCAAGATGTTCTACCTCTTTTAAAGTGACTCTTGCTTCAAGAATGAAGAGGAAACTGGACCAGGTAGGTGGTATGGTGGTAAAGGTAGCTGGATCCCTCATGGCTGACTATGCAGTTCACATCCCAGACCCCGTTCATTGAAAAACACACTGAGTGCTTGTACATGTATGCCCAAAATCTTGAGAGGGAAATGGGGGAGACGGGATTGTGGTGTGGCTTTTCCCCTTGGGGGCAATTATTTCCAGTCCTATTTTGTCTGTTTGATAAGTGCACATGTCCTATTTAAAAAAATCATTGAGTGGGTTTAGATATTGCGTTGTCGGAAAAGTTATGATATATTTTTTCTGTGTTTTTCTATGCAAAAAATGCATCATGATGTTTCCAACAACCCAATATTTCAGCATTTCTAAGGGTGACATGATCTGTAAGAAGCCCAGGTGTAAAGTGGAAGCACTGTTATTTACGATACTTTTGAAAATGGAATTTATTTCCTAGGTCCTCAAAATCGAAACCAGCACTGAGGTAAGAAGATGGTTCCGTTTGCTTCTAATGAGCTGGAGGAGGTAACCTCTGGGCAGGAATAAGAGCCCATCAGAACACAGTACTAAAAACTATCTTCTCCTGTGAGATGGATGGAAAGAAAATCTTACTGTACAATTCTAAAGAGTTAAATTTCTCCAAGAAGACCAGTTTAGTTTTGTTAGACCCTTCTTCTTCCTTCTTGAGCTCTACTAGTGCTTTCTATATTTTCTTTCCATTTCACAACACTCTTAAACATTTCTATCTATGTGTCGTGTGTACTAAGAGCAGACCAGGCACAGACTGAAAGATAGCCCACTTACCTCCTCTTGACACACTGTAGACTGGTGTTTTGGTACCTTTGCGAAGGGAGTGCCTTCAGTTTGGATTGTTCTCATTCCCTACCATAATTCTATCTTCTTTCCAGACCTAATTCAAACACATCTTCAATTACAGTTTACCTTTCATCTCCTGGCACAACACATACTTGGTATATGCTTCCTATGTAACAGATATATTTCTGAATGAGTGACTATTACTGATAATATGTTTCGCTAACAAGCCACTTAACTCTGTCACTGTGTTCAAATGTCAATCTTCCCAACTAGTCCCTAGAACAGAAGATACCTTTCACTGTGGTGCATCTCCAGCATATATGGCTGAGATCCTTTTGTATAATGAAAATTCTATGAATATTTAAAAATAAAAATAGGTATGAGATAATATTAGTAGAAGATATGAAGACTTTTAACCATAAAGAGTTCCCACATTTTCAAGTACATTGAGAAACAGCACTCTAAGATGAAAGAAATTTCAACCAAGGCAAGATTACAAAGTTTTACTAAAGCAGACATTGAAAATGGAATCATATTAAATTAAACTACCAAATTCAGTAAGCAGACCTCTAACTCTTTCAAAAAGGAAATCTTTGGAGGATATTAATAAACGACACGCAAAAATGAGAAAAGGGCAAACTAATGATTCAAAAATGAATAATGTATGAGTTTTGATTCAAAATGTAAGCTGCCTTCCTCCTTTGGGGGGCTGAAATGAAAAAAAAAATTAAGTCATGGACATCATGGGCATTAAAATAGTTCCTTTAATTTCAAAGAGTCTTTCACATAGAAAGCTCAAAACATGTGAAAAGTCTTACCTGGCATATCATTATTATCATCATGTTTAATCTAGGTACAGAGAAGCTAGGAGATGTTAAAAGTCTGAAATCACACAGAGTGTCAGTAATCTGACCAAGAGAACAATGCATGCCTTTCAAATCCTTAACTTATTCTCTTGCCGTGGAGTTACATTTTCTATGCCTCTCATACAATGAAAAATAATAAGAAACATAATTTTTAAAGAATCACTAGCAACCACCACATTTGAAACCTCCTCCTATACATTCCTACTGTTACTGTACTAACCTAAATCCTTTTTAAATTATCAGTAGATTCTTGCCATAGCCTCTAGTAGAACTCTTCCATCTCAGTCTGTCTTTCCAAATGCCCTTCTTACTACTGGGATATAAATCTCCCCTAATCACACGACTCAAAGATAGTCTTGCTCCTAACCTTATTTCCCTAGTTAGTCACCTGATAAAATCTGATCACATCCTAATAGTCAATCTTATTTTTCTACCATTGAGCAGTTTAATGTACAAAACAGTTTTTGAATCAGCTCAAGTAAACAAATTTTGACTTTTCAGATCTACTTTAAATGTCTGAATGCTCACCACAATGCCAGGCACATAACATGTGCTCAATATACATATATGTTAATTGATTGAACAATTACACAGATTTTAAAAGTGTTTTGTGATGCCCTGGTAAACTTAGGTAAAGCATGTCTTAGAAGTTGCTTTGTAATGGTACCATTTAACCCTCCATATGTGAATAGTATAGGTTCAACAGTTCTAGAAAAAAAGAACTGAAACCCTCTTCCCTTTCCCATTAAAACTACTGTGCTCTAAAACATTCCCCTAATGAGATTTGTCTCAGACAGAATCCTAATGACACTTCTATATTTAGAGGTGTTGAATTTATTTGAATACCAAAAGCCCAAAAGCAGAGTTTATTTGCCTTTGTATAAATACTTCAATAAGGCAGACCCAATCGCTATCGATTTAAGAGCAACATATGGATCCCTCAGACCAGCCTAATAGACGTAGTGTATTCTACTCCAGCATTTTAAGACAATATATAAGAACAAGGAATCAAAGCTAGCAAATCCTATGTACTACAGAATAAAACCACAGCTCATTTTTCCACGATTGAGAGGAACTGTGAATATTCTCATGGTAGCTCCCACCGCAATTACTTGAACGATGTAATCTTTCAGAGGAGAGTTCTCATTCATCTTGAGTACTGGTCTGCAGAACAGGTATTCATAAATTTCCACTTCCCTGGTTTAATTTCAATCTTAGGTGGGCAAACAAGCATATGCTTCACAATGGATTCCTTCTTGTCAACCCTTCAGATGATTAGTCATTTGCAGTTTGATGTTGATCAAAACCAATGAATGCTACATACAGTTAGATTACTCATGGGTCGCTGCCTTGAGATCCCCCACCCTGCAATACCTGCACCCAGCAAAGAGACAGCATTTTTTTATTAGTTATTATGAGATCACTTCTTAAGTAAACCTACGATTTCTAATAAGCACATTATTAGCGATGAAAACACTTGGTCAGCTATTGCCATTTAATGACCGAGATTCACAATGGTACAAGCAGACAACTGACATTTTGCCTTAGCACGCATCTCTGGCCAGTGATAATTAACCTGAAGGTAAAGAACCAGTCATTTTCTTAATACAACAAGGCACCTCTTTGAAAGTTGGGGCTCTTCCTGTTTTAATAATCAAAAGGAAAAGACCTTTGGTACTTAATATTTAAACAAAATGTTTAATATTTACACAGTAAAGTTCTTCTTCTGATATTAAACCAGCATTAAAGCAGGGATGGAAATTGGTTTATAATCTCTGACACTAGGCCTGGAGCCTTGTAGTGTAGTAAACAATGTCACTCTTCACATGGGCACCACCTGCAATGGGTTCAGAAATGTCAACTGTAATTAAACGTTTTATTTCAAGGATAATTCATAGGTTATGTGCATGAAGGCCTGCTTTCCGCCATGAGAAATTTCAAAGTACTGGGTTATGTAAATAAGAAGTAGGTCCTTTTATTATTGTTGTTATTATTGCATACTTTAAAAAAAAACACATGCGAACTGTTCGAGACTTAATTAATATTATTCTTAAACATATGCTTCATATTTTACAAAAATTTTAAAGTCAGTTTCATGAGGCTTGATTTGTAATTATATTTCTCCACTTTACCAATTATTTCTTCTAATTCTAGGTAAGAATATGGAGTGTATGGAGAGGAGGGTATCATTTGCCACAGGTTAACGTAGTAAACTAATGGCAAAGTTGGCACTGGCTCTCATAAGCCCTAAATCCTCCCTTCGGGGCTTTAGTTGTTTAAACTTATGGCTTAAATAAAAGCTGAAGAAATGTACTGTTTTAAAGATGATGACAAGTTAGACAAAGGTCTGGGAGGGGGTCACCTAGCACCTCTGATAATGCTTCTGATGGGAAGGAAGAAAGCAATCATATAATAGAAATTTGCAGAGAAATTATTCAATTAAGAAGCATAGAGCCAGCCCCATGGTCTAGAGGTTAAAGAAGCTAGATTCCATGTGGACAACTGTGGGGCTCAAATCTCTGCCCCAGCAGCTTAAAAAACACACTGAGTGTATGTGTATGCCTGCAAAAAAATCCCAACAGGACAGAGAAATGGAGGAGGAGGGATTGCCATGACTTGACCAGTGGTGGGAGCTTTCTCTCTTTCCCTCTCTCTTGTCTCTTTGTCTCTCTCTGGTGAGCTCACTTATGGTTGGCAACATTAAAAAAAAAAAAAAAAAAAAGAGTGTGTGTGTGGGCCCAGCCATAGTAGCACACTGTGTACACTGCTGCTCCATAGGCTGAGACCACATAGGAAGCCCAGGTTTCACTCCTGGCCCACCCTAAAAACCAGATACAGTGGCAGATGTGGCTATTGAGGAGCTGAAGCAGAAGGATCATTAGCTGTGGCCAATGTAGGCAACCTAGTGAAATCCTATTTAAAAAAGGAAACAGTATGGTGGTATTAGTCTATAATCCCAAAGAGAAGGCTGAGGCAAGAGGATGGCAACATAGCAAGACCCTGTCTTAGAAAAAAAGTGTGTGATTGTGTGTGTGTGTGCGCGCGTGTGTGTGTGTTTGTAAGAAGGGAAGAAGTACTCCTCTATTCCTTCTATAGCAATAAAAATCCACTTGCTGTTTCTTGCCAGCAATTTGTTAAGAGCTAAAATAATGACTCAGAGATATAAAATACACCTTCCCTGGGCCTCCACTCTAAAATTCCACATCATTTTTTCTCAAAACATGGCTTAAGGGAAAAGACCTTAAGTAAAAATGCTCTTTAAATAATGAGAAAATGCATTTTTGCACATTTAACACAATTCTCATGAAGAGTGCTCTTTTTGCTAATTATTTAAGGCAATAAAGAAAATGATGCCATCTCTCTTTCACTCACTTTCCCTCCCAGTGCTTTCTGAATTGTTTCGTAGCCAAATACTTCATAGCACACATCACCTACCAAAGAGAAGACCTATGAATAAAGTTTAAACACTAGGTGAAGATCTGTAATAGGAAATACAGATGCCCTCCCATCCCCATCAGGTGGCCACCCTATAGGGAAGCTTTGTACTGGGAAAATGGAGCTGTGAGCATTAAGGCATTCTTCCAGAGATAAAATATCAGTTCACTGTCTCTGAGAAAAACTAGTTGTTAATAGAAAAATGCAACAGACATAAATTCCTGCAAGTCACTCTTACAAAATAAGTGTAATATGAACATTTGTTAAGAAAAACATCTGTTTGATTGTACATCCTTTAATTAATAATCTTAACTTTAAAAAATATGGTTAAAGGACCAGCAGTTAGCATAATGGCTATGTCGCTGGACTCCCATGTAGTTGACTGTGGTTCGTGTCCCGGACCCGGTGGCTTAAAACTCACACCAGGCGCGTGTGCGTGCGTGCCCAAGATCCCAAGAGGAGAGTGGAGGAGAAGGGATTGCAGCGTGGCCATCACCCCTGGGGGGTTATTTCTCGCTTTCTGTCCCTCTGTCTCTCTCTGTCTGGTGAGCACACAAGACCTATAGCAAAAACCTCTCCAAAAAAAAATATATATATGGTTACTAGGGGCCAGGCAGTGACACAGTGGTGAAGTTCAATACCTTACACGGCTGACCCATATGGGAAGGTTCTACGTTCATATCTGAAGACTTTCCTGAGTAAGCCAGATGCACACATGCCCCTTATCTGGGGCTAGCTGAGGTTGGGGGTAGATCGTGGCACTGGGACCCTATAGAGGCTGCTTCCTCTCTGACTCACTCTCTCTCTCTCTCTCTCTCTCTCTCTCTCTCTCTCTCTCTGTCTCTCTTGCTCATGGAAGAAGGAAATAAATGAAAAACCTTGCAAAAAATAGAATTAGTATAAAAGCAATGTAAACGATGTGAAAACATGAGAAAAAGAAACGATACATTAAGAGGAAAATGCTATAAAACATACGTATACTGATGAAAATTACACTTGCATCAAAGAACTGTTATATAGGAAAACTATTTGAAGGAAATATGAAAATAATGTGTTAGGATAGCAGGGCTATGGGTAATATTCCCACTTTCCAAATTTCTGTGATATGACCATGGGACATTAATGATTAAATATCTATGTCCAGTAAGAAGATAATCACTTTAGGGAATTAAAAGCTCACAGTATACCCATTCATTGAATCACATTAGAGAAGAGATGGAAGAAAAAACTGGTGAAGGCTTATGTCTTGGTCTGTCATTGTGTTGTAGAAATACTTGAGTCTGGCTGCTTTTGTAGAGAAGATAGAAGTTTGTTTACAAAGTCATGATTCTGGTGGTGGAAAGTCCAAAGTCCTACGAGCAAGACTGACAGAAGCACAGAGGATGGTGGGCATGCGCAGAGAGAGAGAGAGAGAGAGGTCCTGACTGATCTTTTTTTTATAACAACCATCTCTCCTGAGAATTACCCTTCTTAGGAGAACTAGAGTTCGTTTGGTCTCTCGAGACATCATTAATCTGCTCATGAGACTGTTGCCTGCTTGATGCAATCACCATGAACCAATCACTGCACCCACTAGGCCTCACCCTGGGACACCAAGAATGAATTAAGTTTTCATTTAATACAGTCAATACAATCAAGTCCCAACACATGAATTTCTGGGGGACGTATTCAAACCGCAGCAGCTCGGATCAAACACAATTTGAATTTCTTTGTCTCCACTTCTCTGATTCAACAGAGAGAGAACAGTGTAAGAAGAGCATTGGCAAATAGGACAAAGAGGGGAAAGGTGGGAGAACACAGTATTGGAATGGCAGCTTGGTCTGAACCTTGAGCTTCAGTTAAACTAATTTCAGGTCCTAGGCATTAATTACTTCCTTTATCTTCCTGTTAAAATGGTACTGCAAAATAGAAGAAAGATAAAAGCATTCTCAGTCTAGTCATCTCCAATCCTGGCTAGAAAATCAAAACAGGCTGTGATCGTGGTCACGGCTATTGTTATCGCCTGATAGAATGACAGCATAGGCGATGCTAAATTAGACTAGATATAGGGAGTAAATTTACAAAGCATTTTTGAACTCAGAGAGGAGACAGGATATGTCTAAGGTCACAAAATTAATAAATGACTGAGTTGGTAAGATGGCACAAATGATCAACCCAATTGTCCCAGCAACAACAGATAGATAGAGATTTTTGTTTTCAACAATCAGTGAACATTCGGTATTTCTCATGGGACTTAGGAAGTAGGGTCCCTAATTTTCCCTTTCAATCTATTATGATTCTATACATCTCTCAGCCATAATTTCCTTTCTGCAAAAAATTCCATGATTGCAATGAACCTACTGCAGTAACAATACCAAAAGCCTTCTGTGTGATAAACCCCATTTTCCAGCCCTGCAGTCTGAGGGGTGAAGAGGTACAGGGTTTTAGTTGGAGACCATGAAGGGCATGACAACTACCAGAAAGTAATTAGAAATCAGTTTTGGGTTTTTTTATCCCCCTTGGAGCCTTCTTCTTTACTCACTAAGAGGGTAAAACTCTTAGGAGAAGAATCTTAGAGCACTACACCTGATCAAATAATAGGAATTCATTTAGAACAAATACAATATTAAAATCTATTTTTGTCACAAAATTAATTGATTAACTTTTCCCTCTACAAATATATATTGCTAAAATTTTCCTTACTGTACAAACTCTCCAAACAAAATTAATGGTTTTGTTTTGAAAATTTATTTAGATATTAAAAAATTATATTTTCCACCCAGATCTCAGTTACTCAGATTAAATATTAACCAAAAGCTGTCTTCTGCTTAAATAGAATTTAGCCTTTGAAGTGTTTTTATTAATCTCTTCTGATGTAGGTGCTTGAAATTCTATGAGAGTGCTGCTGCCACCAGTTCTGTGCATCACTTACTGTAATTTATTTTCAGAACATAATTCTATTTATAAATGAAAATCCTATTAAAAGAAGACAAGAAAAATTAGTCCTAGACTTTGCATTGGTAGAGTAGAAACAAAATGAGCGGCCTAACCTGAAGTGACATTTACAAATTACCTGTTAATTTAAACCGGGTTGAGGGATGACAGAGTTTAGTCAGACTGACAGGAAGTACCGAAGGAATGACAGTTGGGTCTGGAGTGGTCATAAAGCTCTTACGGCTGGCACATTTATCTGTGTTCCTCTACTACCCCACCGCCTTCCAAAAAGCTTCCTGCCTAGTAAATAATATATATTTTTAAATATTTACATTTTTGGCAAACTAGTGTGTAAAGGTTTTGCACAGCTAGAGGCTCTCCTCTTTTGTTAAAGGGGAGGGAATCATTTGTTAAAAATGGCTTCCACTTGAGTCATGTGAGTGCTCTCTCACAACTATTTAAACCCCAGTGTCAGTTGTTTTCTTCTTAGGGTGTCTTTAAGGAAGCATGTGAGCCCCACAATGCTACAAAAATCTGCATATCTGTACACAGGCATATACAATAAATATACACTATTCCCCTACCCTGCATCCTGATGTTTTTGAAGAAAAACTGGTGTTTCTTCTGCTTTTTCACTCAATCTTTGAAATGTTACATTAAAAAAATCTTATAAATAAAATTATAAAATAATCATTTTCAAGAGGAAGGGAAAAGGATTGCTTTAGACTTCAATTTGTCAGTCAGAGTAAGTATCTGCATATATTACACATATCTAAGTAGATTTTAGTATGTAGTAGTTAAAATGTATTTTCACAAAACTTCTGTTCCACATTCAATTTACAAGGAGCTACATTATTCTGCACAGTAGGCAAACCCCTAGTAATACTAGTGAGAGCCTCATGTACACTCACACTCAACACAGCACATACACAATAAACCCAGTAGTTTGGTCTTTCATAAGTGAGAACTCTTCCTATATTAAAGAAAAAGAAGAAGAAGCTGGTGTTTACTTTTTAAGTAGAAGACTCTCCTTGCATTCATATATTAATGTAATAAATACATTTAAATAAAAATTATAGTTAAATAAAAGCAATAAAATAAAAATAGGAGATTGTTTTTACACTCTTAAATTAATGGCAATAAAAATAACCTGATGTTCAAACTTCCTGCATCCTGGAGTGGTTACAGTTCCTGTCATCTTTTTTCTTCTTTAAATGTTTCTCCGTTTGCAAATTCTACAGATTTCAAAGGAATGTTACACTCTTTCTTCTTGTTACCCATTCTAGAATTCTATTGACTGTGCAGGGATTACTCTGTAGAATATTCACATAACTTTCAGTAACTAATCTGGGCTGGAAAAGAATTGGGTTTCAGGTGACTTCTCTAAACAGAGGTCTCTGTTTTGTGGTGAAGGTGCCTACCAGAGGCAATGGGTTATGAGTGTACTCTTAGAAGAGATACGTTACAAAATAAGAAAGAATTTCATCTTAAAATTTTGAGCCAGTGTTCTTGATTTTGTATCATTTGTTACTTGGCAGTAAGGAATAATTTAACCCCTTAATGGTACGATAACCATAATAATCATATGAATAATTAGTATTTCACAGTAAGAAACAAGTTTTAAAATAAACTAAAATGTCCGATTGATCGAAAAATTTGAAGTCCAAGTTTCTGAGGAAGACAACCTGTTGGAAAAAATGAATTCTCTTTTCCTAAAGTTCCTCAACCCGGCTGATGAATGCCTGTCCCAAAGTAATGTCCTACCATATGTTCAATTGTAAATCATTAAAAGTTAACAAAATAGAACCAGTGGATGGCATAATGGTTCTATCACTGGACTCCTACATAGCCAACCATGGTTTGAATCCCAGACTCAGTGGCTTAAAACTCACGCCAGGCACATATGCATCTGTGCCAAAAATCCCTAGAGGAGAAGGGGCTATTGCATGGTCATCTGCCCTGGGGGGTGATTTCTCACTTTCTGATCCCTTGTTTCTCTCTGTCTCTACTACGAGTACATGCACCCTATAGCAAAAATCTCTCTAAAAAATTTTTTTTGTTAAAGTTAACAAAATGTAAGGCCAGCAGATGGCATGGTGGTAAAGATGCTGGACTCCCACATGTCCAACTGTAGTTTGAGTCCTGGACCTGGCAGATTGCCTTCTCACTTTCTCTCCCTCTCTCTCTCTCTCTCTCTGTCTTCCTCTGGTGTGTGTATGCCCTGTAGCAAATGTTAAAATAACAATAATGATAAATCAAATTAAATAAATCATTCTTTTATAAAAAGTTAACAAAGTTTAAAGTTTCTCCCTGGAGGTGCCAAAGGACACTTTCTCCCAATGCTACCTACCATAAAAAAAATCAAAGTTCCTTTGGCACATAAAACAAACAAAAAAAAAACCACATTTATATTAAATGCTACTTTTGAGTTTTTCTTCAATCTGGGTTTAGAGATAAATTATAAATTATCTGTGTCTTAGACTCCTCTGTCACATTGCTGTCAAGAAGCATATGCCTGTTTGGACAATCCTGGTTATTTCTACAAGATTTATGAAATGTTACTTTGCTCTAAGATTGATATCCACGTCCTTATTCAGTATATCAAGGGCATATGATAATGATAGCGATCAATGTTATTTTAACACTGCACAAAGGGCAGGGTGTCAAGGCCATCACTTCATTAGACAACGGGACTATTGATTATTAACTAGAGACTGGCTAAAATCGAAATACCTGTACGATCTCCCCATGCCAAAAAATTATCAGCGGGCAAGCAGATTACATAATCTGTCAACCACTACAAAACTCTCTCAAAACTAAGTAGAGGGTATGAAGAGCATTTCAAAGGGCATTTCAGAATGAACATTTTTTCCTTTATGTCCCGACACACTGCTATTCTCTCTCCCCAAGCTGAAATCATTTTAGACTTGCAACACTGTTTAAATCCTGACTTTATGATACACATGCTCATTAAAAATTGAGGGAAAGTGAAGGAGTAAACTTAAGGTTCAAGTGTGATGAAATAGCAAAAAAAAAAAAAAAAAAAAAAAAAAAAAAGGGCAGTTACATGTGTGAAGGAAAAGAAGGACTACATATACCTCACCTTTTCTAATATTTCTAGTTCTACCTTTTTAAAAATAGCAAATGTTTCCTAAATGCCACAGAGCTTAAAAAAAGCGCACCATATTCCCTCCCTGTCAAGGGACATATTATTGTTTAGCTGGCTCCAGTGGTTTTTTTACATGCAAATTTATCAGACATCCATTCTCTTTGCCCTGAGCTATGAGCTATGAAATTTGTACACTCTCTATGCAGGTGTTAAAGAGGCCTCTCTATCTTGGAATTATATATTTGGACTCTAAGGCAATTTTTCCATCATGTCTCCTTTAATTGGATCATGCTTCTTAATCATCATAATTTCCCCCTTGACCAGCCCTCTATGTGCATACACTTAGGGGAGAAAAAGTGGGTTAAAAGGAGGGTATTGAAAAAAACAGCTTGTTCAAAACAGTGATTTGAACACTTCCTAATGGAGCTCTAAGAACTCATCCTAAGTAAAGCAAATGGCATGAGGCATGTGGAAAACTGATTAGCGAGGACCAAAGCAGACATTTATTGCCCAGAGGTAGAAAGTCCACTAATCTTCCTGTTAAACCTCTGGTTTCATTTCCTTCTCAACTAACCTCACTCTGGACCAAATTCATCAACTGTCGTAAGCCTCTAAATGCTACTGAAATCAAAGAAGTCAAGGGAACAGTGAATGGACTCTCATGGGAATTTATTTCCCCAGTTTTCTACATTCTCAAAGATCGCTTTAAAGACACTTCAGGGTCTTGGGCCCTTACATCTTTCACTGCATGTTTGCTTTTCAGAAACAGCCTTAGGAACCCAGGATCATGGTTTGGAAACCATCACCCATGAACTTGAGAAAGGGAGATGGGGCTGACTTCAACACATTGTTGTGAGCACAGAGAAAAAATAAATAAACAAAAAACTATGATAATTTTAACACAAGGATATGATGAGAGCCTTTGATGTTACAAAACTAAGTCCCCCGTCAAACACGTTAATATGGCAGATGAGTGAGAGACCTTAAGAATGCAAATCTTAAAAAACACCAAAAGAGCCCAGGTAATGGCATAGTGGTAACACGACTGGACCCATATGGGAAAGGTCCTGGGTTCACGTCTAGAACCTCACGGAGTATATGGAGGGAAGTGGCAGAAAGTGTGCCTGCTTTCCAAGGTGGCTGAGACTGGGGTAGATGGTGGCATGAAGACTCTGTTAGAGGTCTCTCTCAGAAGAAGAAGAAATAAATAAATAAATTTAAGAAAAAAAAATCAAAGCTAGAACAATTTGAGTGACAAATTACGTAAAAAAATAGATAAAAACCAAAGTATAAAACATACACGGCTAAAACTAACAGAAAAAATAAATACATAAAAGAAGGAAGAGGAGAGAAAAATATTCCCCCTAGAAGAATTGCAAAAAATTTATGTAGATACTCTCGTCTCCTGGAGATGATCTTTATATACCCTTCTTCTATCATTTTTGCCCTTGAGCATGGACTGGATTTAGGGATTTGTTTCTAAAAAATGGAGTATGTAGGAGGGGATGAGGAAGTAGGTTTATAGTGGAGAATCCTGTCAAACACTACTTGGACCAGGTGATCAAGATTAATACCACTAGTGACAGGTCAGGTTCATAACATGTATCCCCTGATAGAATGTGACAAGAAGAGCACTTTACCTCCATGGTATTCTTCCCAAACACCTATAACCCCAGTCTAAGCAGGAGAAAAAAATCAAACAAACCCAAACTGAGGGATAGTCTATAGAATAACTGACTATTACTCTTCCAAACTGCCAAGCTCTTGGAAAGAACTGCCACAAACCAGAGAAGACTGAGACAATGTGTTTAAACGCAATGTGGTAATTTAACAACCAGCAAAGGACATTGGAAAAATTAGTAAACTCTGAACCAAGTCTAGAGTTTAATTAACAGTAATGTACCAATATCGGTTTCTTTACTCTGACAGATATACCACAGTGCTAACACTAGGGAAGTTGAGTGAGGTGTATACAGGAAATCTCTGTATGCTCTCTGCAACTTTTCTGTGAATCTAGAATCAAAGTAAAAAGCTTATTAAAATAATCTACAAAATCTTCATTATGATCAGCCTAGAATTTTTTCATTGTGTAAAAAAAAGAATAAAAATATACAGGACAGCATTTTTGTCCAGAAAAGTAGTAAAATGAGAAAGAATAACCTATTTGCATAAAACAGAACAAAAATAAATAAATAAGACTACATACATATATGAAATATAAATGCATAAATCTAAGATAATAGATGCACATATATAGATAGATCATAAATATATAGATACATAGATAAATCAATACCATCTCTGCCATTCTATCATTTAGTCACACGATGTTTTACTCACTCATCTACGATTTTTGGAATAGTAACTACTATATGTAAGCCACTTTGCTATGGAATGAGAATCCAACAATGGACATGATGAATATGAACCTTACTTCCAGAAAGATTTTTTTTTTTAATTTCTTTCTTTCTTTCATGGGAGAGAGGGAGAGAAAGTGACCAAGAGAGAGAGGTACCCTTAAAAGGGTCTCATCACACCGTAATCCTTCTCCCTAGTCTTCTAGACAGCCAGTACCACAAGTGTGCCCACAAACATTCAGGGCATGTTCAGGTGGACCTGAGAACTGAATATAGGGCTTTCCATATGGCTCCAGCACTAAGGTGTTGACCTTTTTTTTGTGCCACTATAGCTGGACTCCCATGAGAATTTTTATGTAAGTTCATAAAACTTTTGTGTTTTAAAACTTCAAAAGCTTATTAAAATTCATGTATCCCTCACAGTTAATAGTTTTTGGAATAAAATTCCTAGGTTCCATATCCAGGTATTCCACTTACTAAGTATATAGATCTGAACAAGAGTCTTAACATCTATTTGTACCTGAGTTTCCTAGTCTGGAAAACACAGATCATAATAATTACCACCTACCAAAGCTGTCATGAGGGTAAAATAAATCCTCACATATGTTATAAAATGCTATGCAAATGTCACCTGTAATACAAAGGATAGTTATTGTGCTATTAAGCAGGGCCTATTAGAACTAAGATCTCTGGCAGAATGGGAAATCAGAAAGGAAGATAGAACCCTGACTTTGGAGATAGGAAGGTACCAAGAATAAACCTTCTCTACTTCATAATCTTGTCTGAAGTCAGTTCGGGAACTGAATATGTAAATATCTTGAAGAAAAGTACAAAATAATCTTTTGAAGTACGTAAAAATCACACATTATTATCCTATAAATGAATGAGGTACCTGAGGCCCAAAGATATTGAATAACTTGCTCATAAACCCACACTGAGCCAGTAACACATGTAAATTGAGAAATTAGTCCCTTGGGCCTTGAGAGTATTACCACAAAGGCATTTGTCCTTTAGCACACCCTTTGTGCATACACCTACCTCATCAGGACTCAATCTAAAACTGCCTCTTGGGTTTTATCAATGGCAGTGATTGGGAAGTTTACGTATGGTTGTTTAGCCAGATGGGATGCAATGCCCCCACATTACTCTTCTTCAGTACAATCCTATTTGATGCTATAAAACCCCTCACTTGCCCTCTCTTGCTCTGTTTTATCTTTGCTAATGCTACACCACTGGCCATCTGTGAGAGGACTCTACTTCAAGCCATATGCCAGTCTTAATTCTCTCTCTTTCCCTGTATTGTATAGTACAATTAAATTATGATGTCTACTTGTATTTTAATGTTATATTTATAACTGTACATATGCCCAAAGGCTTTAACAGGAGTTACATTTTTATATCTTGGAAAAAATACATATTCAAAATATCAGCTTTTGAAAAACAAGAAAATTCCGTCAGTAGTTTTTTTTATTTTTTTTTTCTTGCAAGACAAGAGTGAAGTCAAAATTTTCCCTAGGCTACTTTATGAAGCACTGGGTCAATTTGAAAAGTTTTTTTGCTCTTTTTTTATTAAAGCTTCTAATGGTTCTCCTCACTGTTCTTTTGCACACATGACACACAAATGACAGTCTATTTCAACTCAATATTTCAAGTCCGTGACCATTTCTTGAGTTTTAAGTTCTTAAGACACAAAAATGAATTAAGAGTTGTATCTCTCAAATTTACTATCTTGTGAAGATGGGAATCAAAACCAATAGCTACAAATGATATAATTTTAATTAGGTTACAAATAGATTGCTATTGAGCTTTAGTTGAAGTTGTTGAGAGAGAGTCGTGAGAAAAAAATGGAGAAGAAAAAAGGAATTTGAGTTGGATCTTCAAGAATATGTGCAGGTTTAATAAAAGAACAAGAAGTAGACAACTAAACAGACAGAATCATATAAACATAAACCCAGAAACATTGATTACACAATATTCATTGTACTATGGCTTCAAGAGGTTAAGAGATTATACTCAAAATATAATCGAAAGTAGTTTATGTATTTATTTATTTTTAATTTTACCAGAGTGCCTACCCTCTTGCCATACAAAGACAGAGAAAGAGGGAAAGCAAGAAAGTATCACCCATGGGTAATGACCACATTGTAATCCCTTCTCCTTTGGGGATTTTGGGCATGCATGCACATGCGCCTGGCATGTTTTCAGGTCATTAGGTCCAGAACTGAAACTATGCAGTAGGCCATGTGAGGTACTGCTTCCTTCACCACCATGCTATGGGCTGGCCCAAGAGCAGCTTTTGAATACCCTAATATTCCAAATAAGGTGTTTTAGATTTTTAACTTAGAGGATATGGGTGTGTGTGTGTGTGTGTGTCGGGGGGAGGTCTCAGTTTTATAGAGGTTGGAGGGTTAGGGTGAGGTACAGAGGTCATTACTAAAAATGGAATATTCAAGAAAAGACTAATGCATGATAATTCTGCATTTTTTGAAGGATATCTGTCAATTACTAAACAAATTTAACTCAGTTTTACAAATATAAACTGACTAATAATGGTTATGTATCAGTCAGAGCTCAGTCAGGAAAACAGAAATACTCTAGATATTTCTAGAAATTGATTCAACACAAAGCATTCAAGACTTAAAATCTGTTGGAAAGATCAACAAGTAGGTCAGGGAAGCCACTATCAGCATAAATGTAAGGAAACATGATCTCAGTCATCTCCAGCACCTGAATAGTCCTAAGAATTTGCAGGAGAACATCCAGAAGCTTCTAGAAAAATCTTACCCCTGTCATTTGCCATAGCCCAATCACCTTCCCAGTGCTGTCCAGAAGCAATCACAGTTTCTAGTTCTCCTTTGCCTTCCAACTCTTGCACAAATATCTTTCCCTGATAGACTCTAAACCATAATTCTGCTAGCAGAGATTTTTTTTTTAATTTAGTTATTATGCTTTGAATCCCTGCAGTACAAGTAGTGCAGAGAAGATGGGACATGGAGCAGAGTTGCCAACAGATGATCTGGCACATTGTGCAAGCAAAGTAAAAATCTAGGGAAAATATAATTCAAATGACTTCATTAGTAAAATATTCAGATTGTGGAGCCAGCAGGTGGCATGGTGGTTAAGGCCCTGGACTCCCAGAAAGCTGACCATATGCAGTTTGAGCCCTGGATCTGGCAGCTTGAAAATCACACCAAGTACATGTGTGTGCATACCCAAAATTTCAAGAGGAGAATGAACAAGAAGGGAGTGTGGCATGGCCATTCTACCTAGAGGGTTATTTCTCACTTTTCCTCTCTCTGTCTCTGTCTCTCTCTGGTGAGCTCATGCACCTTATGGCAAAAACCTTAAATTAGATAAATAAATAAATAAAGCACAACACAATTTTTTAAAATGCAGTTTTCAAATACTTGGGGAAAATAAGCAACAAAATAAATAAATAAACAAATAAGAACTTTAGGACTCTACCATAACTTTTTCTAATTCTTCCAAGTTCCCTCAATTCAGGTGTAATCAGTAAGCCAAGTTCTGACTACTCAATGGACCTTCCAACTCCAGTGCCAACTAACCTAGTATCAAAAATTACTCATATTAACAAGACTTCTGAAGATTTGAAAGACTGCAAAATGTTCAATTTTGCCATAATGAAATAGGATTAGACACTTAAGGATAAATTCCCTTATGAGAATGATCATGAATTCCCATGGATTTTTCTGTGATGTTCTCAAATACACATGAAAGATTAATCAATATTGCAATTCGGACCACACGCAAATGTATCCTTAAAACTTTCGCTTGCTTGTCATTGCACTTAAGGTAAAGTCCAGACTTGTAAATAAGTCTGCAAGCCATGCAAGTTAGGGCTTTTGACTGCCTCTCTCAGTTCAGCTCTCACCCTCTGCCTTCACATCATGTGCTAAATCTACTCTGCCCTTCTTTCAGACTTCTCTAACACAGGCCTTCTTCATCTGCTAGGGATGACCTGCTCTGAGTGAACCAACTCTATCAAGTGTCAGTTCACGTGCAGTTCTCCTGGGGGTCGGGCGTAGCCCTCTCCTGCTCATCAATTAAGGTCCCCATTATTTCCACCCATCATGTTCTATACTTTGCCTATACTGAATTTACCTAGTGTAATCACATAATTATGTGCATAATTTATTGTTAATTATTTGTTGTATTTCTGTCTCTTCCGGTAAATTCCACAAAGGCTATGACCTCCATTTGTCTTGTTTATACTTGTGTCTTCAGGGTCTCACAGAATCTGTCAGAGGAAGTACTAAATAACTGTTTGTTAGAAGGCAGGAAGGCAGACAGACAAGCCCTTCTGTCCCTCCCACCCCATTTGGTTGCACAGTAGACACTGTGGGTGTGAGCTAAACCTACACTCTTATAAATAACCTTTTTAAGATTATTTTCCTGAATTCTTAAAAAGTTTATTTTTCTCTCTCAGAGAGAGAGATTGAGAGAGAGAGAGAGACAGAGAGAGAGAACGAGAGAGGCACCAACATGGTTCTCATGTTGTAGTCAATATGTTCCCATCACCTGCCATTCCAGATCACAGGCATGTGTGTGTGTGTACCCAACTATAAAGGGATGTGATTCTGAGACCATCCCATGTGGGCCCAGTTGCATTACTGCAGCATCACTGCCTGGCCCAATTCCCCTGGATTTTCTTCTAAGCTATGAGAACACTAGGATCTGAGGAGTTCCTTCTTTTCCACTTGTTTACTGTATACGTCTAAATCAGGGCAACTTAATTCTTTCCTGTAGGCCAGTTGAAGCCTCACAGTCTTGGGGGAAATCCTTGAAAGACAGAATACTTCTTGGGATTGGATCTTGTGTGTATGAGAGAATGGCAGGTTTCAACAAAAGGGAAACAAGAAGCCATGCACACAGACTCTGGATTAGAGTCTGCCACCAGACGATCACTGCGTTTGGCATCTAATCCAGGAAGGAGGAACTTTTTTGAGCAGCCACAACATTCTCCTCTCTTACAACTTCTGATCTGTGGCAGCTGCATCTTCAGAGTGGCAGTTAACCAAAAATGAGTGAAATTAGCAGGAAAACGCACTTATTTGCATGCTATCATCTAAAACAGGCCATGGAATAGGGGAAGGGAGGAATATTTTGATCCAAAATGACTAGAGCCTGTAGCCAAAAGAAGTTGGGCTGCTTCTTTCCAAATGTGTTGTCAATAGGTGATTGTCAGACGCCTCCTGCTCTCACATATAAGCTACATCAGAGATCCAAATGCAAAATCCAGCACTCAGAGACATCATTTGGATTTTTAACACTCCCTCGGGAACCTAGAACCCTTAAAGCAATGAATGGATTACAATGAATCATAAATACACTATTTTTATTTCTGACAGATATAATCTTGTTCTAAAATGGCCTGTTATTTAAAGGAAAATGATATCTATTTTTAGCACTCCGACGTTGAAATTTCAAGAGTTAAGAAGCCCTCAGCTTGTATAAACTCATAAACATATGAAAATTAATTTTGCATTATTCTTTGAAATTTCACACTTACAAGACAAGCAGAAAAATTGGCACTGCCTTTCTATTATTCCATCGACTTAAAAGGAAAGCACACAATTAGGAAGGTGGCAGTCTATGTACCCTCGGCTGCTGAATGGCATCACTGCAGAGTCGCAACTGGAACAGCAGAGATGTGGGTGGCGAGTACACTGTGCAGTCTCACAAGATCAGGTTCAATAGCCAACATTCGGAATTTTTAGTGAGGAAGACACACACACACACACACACACACACCCTAGTGAAGGAACTTTTCCAAAGCTGCCTTGAGAGAAGTAAAGAACGGACTCTAAAGCCAGACTGCCTACCTTTGTAATGGAGCAAATCGCAGCAAGTCATTTATTCCTCCGCATCTCGGTTTTCTCATCTGTAATATAAGAATAACAACATCTTTCCAGTAACTGCTGTGAGGCTTAATTGAACTGGTAAATGTAAAGATGTCAGAACAGTCACTTGGAACATGGTAAAATTATCAACAAATGATACTATATGCTGATGACACTTTCGTAAGGAAGTATGCTAAAACCTGGACTCTTCCTCCAAAATAAACACACTTATGTCTACCCTTAGATGTCTTCAGGCAGTGCTAGTTGCCATACACTTTCATAAACACACCCTAAGTAATGATGTCTGATGATAGTAAGTGTTTTAGGCTTTGCAAGTACAGATTCTCCTCGACTTCCTATGTGGTTGCATGCAAATAAATCGTAAGTTGATAATATAAGTTGAAAATGCATTTAATACACCTGTTGCAGCTTAGAAAATGATACGCCTCAGTGAGAGTCTTCAAAGCAGTGTTTTTCTCTGACATTCTCCTATCCTGCTCTCTTTCCTCTCACTCTCCGAGGCGAACAATAAAACCCAAAATCTCTGTTTCCCAAGGGGGTCAGAGAAACCAGAACCCTTTTTCCCCAAAGCCAGTACCTAAAAATATTGCTTGAACTTTCCCCTATTATTCTGTGTAGAAACTAGCCAAAAAGAAATGCTCTGTCCTATTTTGCCTGATATTACATCATAAGGTCCTTATTTCAACATTCTGTCCTACACCTGGGAGGAAGGAATGCTAAACAGAGAGTCCAAAAAGAATCCCAGGCCTTACTAGGCTTTGCCTCTTGGTCCATTTCCATTAGTGCATTCCCTTTTGGATCAACCACTTTTCTACATGGCTGTCTCTTCATGAAACCTAAGCAAAAAATCAGATAGCTTCCCCTTTGGATCTTCAATCTGAAATCGTCAATACACATACATATATTTTAAAATAAATTGGGATCAGCAGATGGCATAATGGCTACGTCGCTGGACTCCCATGTAGTCGGCTGTGGTTCAAGTCCAGGACCCCGTGACTTAAACTCACACTGGGCACGTGTGTGTGCGTGCCCAAGATCCCGAGAGAAAAATGGAGGAGAAGGGATTGAGGCGTGACCATCCCCCTGGGGGGGTAATTTCTCGCTTTCTGTCTCTCTGTCTCTCTCTGTTTTTCTGGTGAGCACACGCGCCCTATAGCAAAAACCTCGCCAAATAAATAAACAAATAAATCTGTATGCTTTTTCTCTTATTCATCTGTTTATTGTTAGTCATTTTCAGGAACCTTGGTGAGGGGGCCTTTTCTTTTGTCCCAGTATTTGTTTGTGGGGAAGTCACATACACACACAAATGTACACACAACCTAGCAAAAGGATTTTCCGAAAGCTAACCTACTAACCATCGTAGCTTAGGTTAGCCTGCCTTAAATGTGCTCAGAACACTTACATTAGCCTACAGTTTGGTAACTCAATAAACACAAAGTCTATTTTATAGTGAAGCATAGAATATGATAGTAAGTAAACTTATGTACTTTATTGAATATTGTTCCAAAGTAAAAACAGAATGGTTGTATGGGCACTTGAGGTATAATTTCTACTGAATGCATATTGCTTTTGCACCATTGTAAAGCTGAAAAATCATAAGTCAAACCATCATAAGTTGGGAATGTTTGTATTCAACTCTGCTGTTGTAGTATGAAAGCTACTGTGGGCAATACTTAATGAACGGACATGGCTGTGTTCCAATACAACTTTATCTACAAAAACAGAAAATGGGCTAGATTTGGATCCAGGGGAGTAGTTTGCCTTCTTCTGATCAAACAGATTCTTCAACTTAGAAATCTTTACATAAGTAGTTTCCTAAATGAATGGATTTTGAAAAGTAGGATTAAAATCTCCTTAGTTATTTAACCCAGTGCTTCACAACACATCCTATATATGTCACAAGCCATTATGTCTATGGGAGTGAGGTTTTTCCTGGTACCACACTTAAATCCTCATGTAGCAATTAGGGAAGTTTCAGTTTCCCCCTGAACTCACGAAGAAAAATTTGGACTAATGCCAGTTTACTCATTAAAATTATAACATTAAATAAATATTACTCTCTAATGATCAATATATCAGAGGAGTTATGAATTATCTCTTTAATAATGATGACAAATTTCAACATCACTTTCACAATATACCCACCTCTGCTCACTTCTCCTCACCTCCACCAGCACTGTCCTGACCCAGGGCACCTTCGTGTTTCACCTGGTTTATAGTTTTAGCTCCTACTTCATCTCCATTTCTACCCGTAGCTTCTACAACCCATCCTCAAATTAGCAGCCAAAATTTCCTTATAAAATGTGTGGAATTATGACACCCTTCTGCTAAAACCTCTTTAGGGGTTCTTTATCTCACTCAGAGTAAAAGTAGACTCCTAAAAGTAGCCTGTAAGTTACTCCTCTGAGCTGGCCTGGATCTCCTCTTAGACTTCACGTCTTACCATGGTCACCCTCTGCTCACTGACTCTCTTACCATGGTCACCCTCTGCTCACTGACTCTCTAGCCTCTGGGATCTTGAACTTCCTCTTTCCTGGTCCAGATGACTTGCTCTTCTCTACCTTCTGGTTTTTGCTCAAATACCATCTTCCCTGTGAGCACACCCTGTCACTCCTATACCAAATTATATCTCTACCCAACACCATCCTTATCCTCTCTGTTTATTTTCCCCCATAACCTTTATTACATACATATCTGGGTGATATTAATTTTATTGTCTACTCCCACTCACCAGAATGAAAGCTAAAGGGTGTAGAAATTCCATTCACTTCTCTGTCTCTGGCACTTAAAATAATCCTTGCCATATCAGAGATACTTCAGAAATGTTTATGAAATCAATGTATACAATAAATACTTTCCACATGCCAAATATGGCTACAAGGGCTTTAAAAGTCTGCTTTAATTCTCACAATCCTGAGAGAAGATACTATTATACTACACATTCAAATGAGGAAAACAAAGTGTTGAAAGGTTTAATGAATTGCCCAAGTCACAGGGAAAGTGGGGGGTGCATGCACTTGAATGTGAGCCATCCAGCCACAGCCTCTCTGCTCTTTATCAAGAACTAGGATTCCCTGAGTTTTACAGATAGGGAAAGTGGAGCCCAGTGATATTAAGAAACTTGCCCAAGATTACAGTCTGTAACTTGAAATGTTAAGATTCAAACCTACATCTACCTAACTCAAAAAACTGTAAAAATTAATCCTACTTTTGAATGCTATAAAATGTGGTAGGTTTTGAAATCTTTGGCACAATTTTACAAACACACTGCCTTTTATATAGTGATAGGCTTAAGATGACCATCCAGAGAGCCCTTGTTCAACCTCTCACTGGATGTGGCCACTGCTCTTGCAGTTCTCCCAGCACTGAAGGAGTAGCCAGACAACATTGTTAAGTCTGGGTAAAAATACTACCATCAACCCGACTGTATTAGGAGAAAAAAAGAAAGAATGGGAGGTGACACAACTGCCTGACAATGAAGGCAATGACTCAAATTCCAAAGTTTGACCAATTACTTCAATAGCATCCCAAATCTCTCAAATTAAATTCTAAACACCTAAATTTCGGATACCCCAAACTTGAGATTCAAGAAGGATTCAGAGTGTGACAGTGTGTATGGCAAAATTAACAACTGCACTTGGAACACAAATGAAAGCAATGCTACCACTGAACAAGTATTAAGTTAACTCTCTCTCTTTTTTTTTAGAGAGGTTTTTGCTATAGGGTGCGTGCACTCACCAGAAAGACAGAGAGAGACAGAAAGCGAGAAATCACCCCCCAGGGGAGATGGCCATGCCACAATCCCTTCTCCTCTGTTCTCCTCTCAGGATCTTGGGCACGCACACACACACATCCGGCGTCAGTTTAAGCCACCGGGTCCAGGACTTGACCCGCAGTCAACTACATGGGAGTCCAGCGACACAGCCATTACACCAACTGCTTGGTCCCTCAACTCTCTTTTACATCATGAGAAATGACTGAACAAAGATCAAGCGGAAGAGCAATGGTGGAACCAGACTTACACTGGCAACAAGAGAAAGCTAAATAAATCCAAGCAAAGATGATAAACCCAAGTAGGGACTGTTGTTTCAATTCCCAGAAAAATAAAAAGTAGAGACCATCTAGAAATTCTAATATTAAAGGACATGGATAATCAAAGCTTTATTTTATATTTTATAAAAAATGTTAGGTACACAAAAAGGCTATAAATACTAAGAATGTACTCTTACTTGCATTTTAAAGCAGTTAAAATTGCAACGATCATCAAGAGACATCACAAAAGATCAGGAATTTTAATAAATTGGAGAGGGTTTCTGATGCACAAAGGCAGGGGAAGGGATTAGATTCTTGATATCCAGTTCTCATCACACCAGGAATTTCATATTAATGTTTGTTAGGAAAAGGAATCCACCATAATTCCTGCAGCCTTAATGTTGAACAGAAATGTCAATATGTTTTATTCAACCTTTTATTTTTCTTCATAAGGTAAAATCTGGCTCATATATCTCAGTACATAATAACCCTCAAAAAGTCTAAGAAAGATTAAAAAATGTTTATATTTAACAATTATTTGATAATTACTAAGTTCTGATCATTACCCAGAATGCACAACTAGAACTACATATAATATTTTATGTGTGTTTACATGTGTACATATATTTATATACCCATACAAAATATTTTTAAATATTTCTCAAAAGGTTAAGGAAATAAAATACAATAAAAACTCAAATGTGATTTTAAATGTTACATGTGCAAGAAAATTTTAAGCAGGTTCCACTGCGTGTGTGGGGGTATACACACACACACACACACACACACACAATCAGGATTACATACAATAAAAGGCAATCACAAAATCTCAGAGACTCCACAATGATGAATAGAAATAATTTGATTAGAGAATGTAACATTTTGGAGTTTTAAGAAGCTGTATGACATACTCAAAACCGAACTCAATACTTGGGGCTAGGAAGAGGAAATATAAGGTGTTAAAAATATTTTATTAAAGTTTTGGGGCCTACAGGTGGTGTGGTGGTTAAGGTGCTGGACTCCCACATGGCCAACCATGGTTCAAGTCTCAAACCCAGTGGCTTGCTTTCTCACTTTCTCTCTCTCTTTGTTTCTCTCTGGTCAAAATCTAAATAAATGAATGAATGAGTAAATAAAATAAAATAATGTTTTTTTGAAGAGTTTTGTTTTGTTTTGTTTGTTTGTTTGTTTTGCTATAGGGCACGTGCGCTCGCCAGACAGACAGAGAGAGACAGAGAGACAGAAAGCGAGAAATCCCCCCCCAGGGGGGATGGCCACGCTGCAGTCCCTTCTCCTCCATTCTCCTCTCGGGATCTTGGGCACGTGTGCACATGCACCCGGAGTGAGTTTTAAGCCGCCGGGTCCGGGACGTGAACATTGGTCGCCTACATGGGAGTCCAGCGACATAGCCATTACGCTAACTGCTGGTCCCAAATAAAAAAAATGTTTAAAAAATATTTTATTAAAGTTTCATAACTCAGAATGCTGCTCTGGAACTGTTCAGATAATATGAGCCATATCTTTACTATTATCTACGACTACAGTCATGCATGCGTACACACACACACACGCGCACACACACATACACACACACACACCCCTAAATGGAATTTGTCACTATAGGATATTTAAAATCCAGACTTGCTGCATTTTAAATGTATGGAATTTATTTTTAAACCAGCCATATCTGAATTCAATGCCTTATATTTTGAGTTTTAATTCCAATCATGCTAATTTTAAGTCACAAACATATATCTGCCGGTAATGAAGGTTGTTTAATTAGGTCCAGATAAAATAGCTCCAATTCTGTTTCTGATCCACCTGTCAAAGCAAATCAGTCTTTTACATGGCTAAAAAAAAACAAATTAGACTAGCTGATGACTTTTTGAATATTCAAGTAGACACACCGAGGATAAATCCAAACAGAACTTGTGACTGAACAAAAGCCTGAAACGTGACCTCAAAGACGAAGATATCTATTCTGCCAAAAGCAGATTTGCAAGCTGGGTTCTCCCAGTATTATGAAGTCAAGGACAGGGTGCTAAGAAGAAGTAATGAGAAGGATAACAAAATGAAACAACACAGCACTACAGAAATCAAATCTGCCACAGCTTAGGGCAATGTAACAACTCCATGTAAAGCAAAATAAACACAAACAATGATAAAAATTGTAACAGAGAGGGTCAGTTTAACATCTTCACTGCCAAAGAGTTTCCAAAACAAGAAACATCCCAGCATGGATGATATACTATCCACAGTTATCATATAAATTATTTTCAAAGACTATAAAAGATAGAAAACTATATTCCTTATAAGTCTAATATGTATGGTTTTAGAGTCCTATAAATTTAGTTTACTAATGTTTAAAGTACTATACTTGTACATTTTAGTATAGATCCATGTAAGCCAAAAGCTGAAGATTTTTGAAATTCTCATTTAATTCCATGTGAACAGGAAGCTTTATATGGGTAGAAGAAAGAAAAAAAAGAATTAACAGAAATCAAAATCCTTGAGAGAATTAACAGAAATCAAAATCCTTAAAGAGCCTGACTGGGAGAAGCTTCTATGCAAGACCCTTAGAATATGCAATTGTCACATGGTTGGGTTGTGAACAAAGATTTGAGAGAGTCGATAATTAGGGTTCCATGGGACTGGCAGGTGGCATGGTGGTTAAGGGCGCTGGACTTCCACATGGCAGACCATGGTTTGAGTCCTGGACCTGGCGGCTTGCTTTCTCACTTTCTCTCTCTCTCTCTCTCTCTCTCTCTCTCTCTCTATCTCATCGAATTAAAATAAATAGTAAATAAAGTTAAATAAAATATTTTTTTTAAAAAAATCAAGATTCCAGACATATGACTTTCCTAATCTCTCATTACTATATTCAGAATAGGTTCTTGGTTTCAGAAAAGAGACTCATGCCTAACCTTCTCACTCCTAAGCTTCATTAAACAAGACACACACACAAAAAAATAATCTATAATGTAAACATTTCATAAATATATATGTATATATATTTAGATAAACAGGAAAAATGCACATACACACAAGCTGCCTAGATCATTTCAATGTGGGATAAAAAAAAAAAAAAAACGGATGGAATAACTGTATATCCATTTGGAGTAAAATCCATCTCAATCCTTACCTTATACAAAATTAACTGAAAATGGGTAGTAGATCTAATATAAAAGCAAAACCATGTAATTTCTAGATAAAAACAGAATAAAATCTTCATAAATTTGGAGTAGATAAGGATTTCTTAGATTAATACATAAAACACATGAATCATAAAAGAAAATATTTAGAAATTACTCTTCAAATTAAAAGTCTTTGCCCTTCTAAATGTACCATTGATTAAAGACATAAAGACATAAAAATCATATTCACTATATAACTGTATCTGCTAAATAATAAGACAAATGAATTAATTTCCTAAATGGGTAAAATATTTGGGTTTTTTTCAAGTTTATTTATTTCTCCCACGAGAGGGAGGAAGAAACACAGAAAGATAGATACTCCCAACAGGGTCTTCACACCACAGTTGACCCCTAGTCTCAGCTGACCTGAATCATGAGCACAAAAACACACCTGGCACGCTCAGGGAGTTCCAAAATGCACACTCAGGACCTTGCCCATGTGGGTCCAGTTGTATTACCACTGCACCACCTGACTCCTAAAATGGGTAAAAGTATTTGAATAAACACTTCCTGAAAGATGATATACAAATGGCTAATAAGCACATGGAAAGAGGTTTATTTCCATTAAGTCATTAGAGACTTATGATCATTTGCATCAAATCCAAATTAAAACCATAATATCATACCACTAAGTACACATTAGAATGTCTAAAATTAAAAAGACTGACAATACTAAATCTTGGCAAGAATGTGAAGCAATTGGAATTGTCATATATTGCTGGTGTAAAGTGGTGATAAACACTTTGGAAAATAGTTTACCAATTTTTTTTTATAAAGCTAAAAATACATTTTTTGGGAATGTCCCAGAATATCCAACCAAATTCAATTCAGCTATAACTTCAGTCATGCCTGGAAGTTACTTGATCAAAAACTAGACATAATTAAGTGCTGACCTGTTGGCTCGGAAGGACCGTAAGGCATCATTTTGAAGAGACAGAGATGATTCTATATCTTGCTTGTTTGGATAGTTTCAACAGTGTTAAATTTGTCAAAGCTCATCAAAATATACATCAAAATTGGTACTTTTTATTACATATAAATTATATCTCAATATATTTCATTCTAATAATATAAGAGTTGAAAATATTTTGCAAAACACTTGTTCTAGCCCTTTAATACCATAGATGATGAATTTGAAGACCTAGGACCTTCAGTGCCCTTCTTGAACAAACCAATTGGTAATAAAGGTGGAACCAAAACCCTATCTTCTAAATCCAAGTTGAACATTTTCCTTGTACAAAAGCTAGCTTTTTAGTGAACTGTGCAATTTAGCCTACATAGTTTGGAGTTCACGAACTTTAATTCCTTGAGAGTTAGATTTTGTGGGGAAGATGATGATGGTGGTGCTGGTGGTGGTGGTGATATTAGAGACGATTTTGCCTCTTCAGATCTCATTCTGTCTCTTCCAATATCTCAATTTCCATTCATACATTTCCCAGTTTGGGAACTGAACCTGAACTCCTGCTCTAAGGAAGGGTATACAACCCAAACTTTAGACCTCCCTCATGCAATGCAACTGCCACTAGGTACGTATGGCTACTGAACCAGCATTTCAAATGTGGCTGGTTCAAATGGAGAGGTACAATAAACGTAAACATTATTTTTACATTCTTCCCTTTGATAAAAAGGAGGTATAAAATAATTAATAATTTTTATGTTGACTTTGTTGAAATAATATTTAGGCTATTTGGCTAAATAAAACAGATTTTTAAGGTAACCCCCCTGTTTCTTTTTAACTTTTCAGAGGATGCATGTCCTCACCAGAGAGAGAGACAGAGAGAGGAGAAAGAGGGAGAAAGCACCCCAAATGGAGAGTCATCACACTACAATCCCTTCTCCTCCATATCTCCATCCTGTCAGGATTCTGAAAATGCATGCATATGCACCTTATATGTTTTTCAAGATGCTGGGCTGGGATTTGAACCATGGTCAGCCATGTGGGATCTGCCTGCCTTAACCACTAACCACTCCCTTACCCACTCCCTTAAGCACTAACTATGGGGCCAGACCCACATTGCTTTTTTTCAATTTTTTAAATTTCACAATTAGAAAATTTTAAATTACATATGGGTCACATTAGTGGTTAGCACTATATTTTTATTGGACAGTGCTTATAAAGACAATTATTGTATCTATAATCTTCATATTGATTTGATTTTTAGAAATGTGTATGTCAGGTTATAGCAGACCTGACTGTATTTTATCCATTAAGTTACCTGGTATGAACTACTGTACAGTTCTCAAAGTGCTTTCATATTCATTATCTTCTTTGGTCTTAGAAAATTATCATTGTTATTATAAGGAAACTGAGATTCAAAGAGACTAAGTTAGCTGCCCAAGGTTAAGCTAAGAAATAAGCAGAGCCAAGCTGTTGAACTCAAGTGCATGGATAACAGCCCTCTTTCCCCCACTTTGGCATTATACTCTGCTGAGCCATCTAGAATGCTACCTTTTTTTTTTTTTTTTTTCTTTTTTTGGAGAGGTTTTTGCTATAGGGCGCGTGCGCTCGCCAGACAGACAGAGAGAGATAGAAAGCAGGAAATCACCCCCCAGGGGGGATGGCCACGCCGCAATCCCTTCTCCTCCATTCTCCTCTCGGGATCTTGGGCACGCACGCACACGCGCCCGGCGTGAGTTTAAGCCGCCGGGTCCGGGACTCGAACCGCGGTCGACTACGTGGGAGTCCAGCGACATAGCCTTTACGCTAACTGCTGGTCCCTAGAATGTTACCTTTTTAAGCTGAAGGTAACAGAATCAATGTAAATGGTGGTGACTTGCCATTTGTAGGTCCCTGTCCAGGAATTAATCCACCTAAGACATGATTTGCTACATGCTACTGATAAGATTAATGTGTATTTCAAATGTTATTAGGCCACATAAAGCATATAATGACTACTTATAACACTTTCAGGGAAACATACAAGGAATAGAAAGTAAGAAACAAGTTGGTAAAATGACCAAGGATTTTTTGAAAATCTCTGATAAAAAACATCAAAAGAGGAAGGTTGGATAATAAAGAATCTATACCTTTTCAGGCCTATCCATTAGGAAGTTATGTTCTGTATAGTGGGCCCAAGAATGCAGACCGTCAGGAAGATATTTCTTCAGCAGGATTGGGGGTCATTCCTGGCTTGGGGCATATTGTATTTCATTGTCTCAAAACATTTCATAGAGATACAAGTTAGAAGGTATATGACTGAAATAAACAGATTTTACATTCTGTATTGTGTATTGGTTTAAATAAAATCCCTGGAGTAGGACTGACCTGCAAGGAAGATTAATACTGACAACCTGCATATGTAATACAGAGTACCAGGCCTCAATTTGCTACCAAAGTGTGCATGTAAGTGTAGTCTGAAAATGACAGCAGACTTCCTCTTAATCTTTCCAATAAAACAACGTTCAATGGCTACAGTCACATCTGAGGGAAGGTCTTCAAATAGTTTATGGAAATGCGTACGATGAAGAAAACTATGCATAGATTTCAAAACTTTTGTAGCTAAAGAAACGTGTACTTTTTAAAAGTCCATTTGTTTCTTTCATTAGATGAGAGAGAGATTACAGAGACTGGTATCCCCTCCTCCAAAAGATCCCCAAGCAACAATCCACTTGCACGTGCCTATACCCCAGCATGCTCAGGGAGGTCCCAGAAGGCGAATTTAGGACCCTTCCCCTGTGAAGCCAATGCATCACCACTGGGTCACCAGTTGACCCAGAAACTTCTACTTTAAATCCATTTGCTCATGAACTTTTTGAAGTCTCCTCATGTGTCCTGAGTTTACTAGCATGTCCCTGGTTTCAAATTTCTTTCTCATTGTCCTATATAAACCAACTTGCTATAGACTGTTTGTGTCACCCCACCCCCAAATTCATATGTCGAAGCCCTAATTCCCAGTGTGACAGTGTTTGGAGATGGGGCCTTTGGGAGGTAATTAGGGATGTGAAGCCCTCTCCAGTAGGATTAGTGCCTAAGAAGAGACCTAAGAGAAATGATCTCTCCGTCCACTATGCAAGGACTCAGTGAGAAGGCAGCCATTTGCAAATCAAGAAGTTGTACTCACCATATCTGAATCAGGCTGGCACCCTGACACCAGACTTCCAGCCTCTAGAATTATAAAAAATCATTTCTGTTGTCGAAGTCACTCAGTCTATGGTATTTTGTTAAAGCCCAAACTAAGATATAACTCATGCCCAGATTAAAATATATTCTATTCTGGTTTTTAATTATAAAAAAAATGATACAGTATAAACCTAAACTCAAATGGAGATCCCAATCCAACTGAGAAACTAGACAAAGAACATTTACCAAATAAATAGACTGTAAGAACATTTACAGTAAGTGTCGAAAGATAGTGCAGACTCAGTAGCAGGCACCAAGAATTGTCCAAGTTATCCTGTTCTTTTCAGGCTGGAACCCAGAGGAGTCACTGGTGGAAAAGTCTAGACCAAGTGGAGGTGGTTGTTTAAGCCCTCTGTGCCTCAGTCACTTCATCTACAAAATAAATATAAAAACACCCATTTCACAGGGATGTTCTATGTGATGTGAGCACTTAGAGCAATGCCAGATACACAGTATACTCTGGGCCAACAGTATAATCATATCAACTCTCATTACCACTTTTCCTTCAGTGGGACTAAATTTCACACCATAGGGAAAGCAAGACTTATTTGTTACACCTTTAAAAAAAAATCACTGTGCTTCCCTATGGCATCTGTAAATCTAGGACTCTTTAGCTACTGAAGTCTCCCAGGTGAATAACATTTGTTGCACACTCGGCCTTCCACCTCAGCATGTGGGAGGGGCAGCAGCAGGTCTAAAACGTTACGAGCCAGTAATTTTACCCGAAGTATGTCTTTAAAGCTTCCTTTCCAACTCAGTTTTCTGCAATGAAAGTTGCTGTATAAGCAAAAAATATTATTAGTATTAATAAAAATATTTCAGCCATGCTGCTTCTTGCATCATATGTAATTCATTAGCACCAGCTCGGAGGCAAGGCAAAATTTTCATGTCAAATAATGTTTTATGGGTCTTTTGAACATTATACTCACTGGGTGTCCCCACATCGTGAAGAGGCCTCCCTGGGAGGGAAGACAGGCAGCAAAGCCCATTCATTTTTCAGATTTCTGGGTGCCTCTGTTTCGGGGGGTGGGGTGGGGAAGAGGCAGGGGTTAGTTTCTACTTGTTGAGCAGCTACACCATGCCAGAAAGCTTAGGTGTATCTTGAAAGAATGCATGTTGTATTGTACATGGAAATAGGATTTATAATGAAGGCTAACTCCAAAAAAGAAATTAAACATAAAAAGGTTAATGAAAGGTTTCAGTCATGATTTCAGTGACCATGATCAATCAAAAGCCAGAGAAATGGCCATTTTTACAACTGAAATATCCCAACTCATTGTTATTTATCACTGTTGCCATATGGCAGCAGTAGACTGCAATGAATTGTAGAAATCACGCCGATGAACTAAACTCTGAGGTTTGCATTTTGTCAAATAAGATGACCACAGTATTGTTAAAACTGATGAAAAGTCTTGTTTCTGATACTCTGATTTAAATGGCTCTTATTTTAAAAGATCTCTTATGCAGGCATTATTGGAAAACTTGAGAACAGTAAACTTAGTGACTATGTGAAAGCTCATCGGATTTCAAACTAATATTTATTAAGGCCCTACTATGTGCTAGCCCCTCAGCTAGGCCCCAGAGCTACAGGAGCCATGATCCCTAACCTCATATCACATCATTCTAGTTAGGGAAGAGAGTCATTGCACCAGTAATCACAAAAGTGGAGAATGTCATGAGAGACAGAGTTTAAGAGACCACAAAAATGAATATAGGTGTTTGTATAGGGAGGATAGAAAAGGGGCATTTCAATTGAGACCAGAAGAATAAGGGAAGTTAGTCAGATTACAGAGAAATATCTGGACAAAGAAAACAGCTTGTACAATTGATTGCAGCTGTATTGTTGGGACCTAGTACATTGTAGATATGATAAATATTTATGAAATACATCATTGCCAATTGTTCTCATTCTGGGCATAGTCGGTTTCTTACAGTCTTATAGTCAGAGTAAACTCCTCGAGATTAATGGGCCCCACCACAAGGCCCACTCAGACCCTTCCTTTTCTTACCCATAGTTTTGTTGATAAAACCTGGTTAAGATGGAGATATTACGCTGAGGGTAAAGAAAAAGATGTTGCAAAAGGGCAACAAAGAATCTGTGATGGGGTAGAAGACAGGTGGAAAGGAAAGGACAAAGTGTTGCCAATAGCCATTCCATAGACCTGGTGTTGGGGGTTGGGTACTGAGTACACATTTGCAGGAGCTTGAGGTTTTGTTTTCTTATTAAGAAAAGATGTCCCCCTCCCTCTCAAATCACCATGCAGCTTGTACCATTGATGAAGGTACCATCAAAGGCAGTGAGTGGAGGCCAAAACGAATCCAGACTCCACCCTCCAAATTACATGTTCTGGCAAGAGGATGTTACATCACAGAGGAGGTATCTTTTCCTCATTTGTTCACCTACAGAGAATGAATTATTAATCCCCAAAAGGTACCTTATTAACAGGCTACATTTTTCTTCCTTTATATGTGTCTTCCTCATAGACTATAGGATTCACAGATATTAGCTTCATATTTCGCACTAATGTTTTTACAAAAAAAAAAAAACCAACAACAACAAAAACTCTAAACCAATGACTACATCAGCAAAATGGAAAATATGAGATAGAGTTATTCTGGGAATGAGGAGGATGTTATCAAAACAGAGGCCTTTGTGGTTTGGGGTGCAAAGTTATAATTTGTTCTAAAATGCCCCTACGTAGACTAAAATCATTATAGTAATTCTGTTGCCTCTATGATCATATTCAAGAGAGTACCAGAAAGCTCTAATTTCACAATGCTAACAAACAGAAATCATAGAAAAGGTATAGTTAATGCCAACAGTGTATATTTCTCAAAACAAGCAACTTCAAATCAATTGGTTTAAGCATTTTATTTATTTGTTTGTTTGTTTATTAATTGTCAGGGGGCATGTGCACTCCCCAGAGTGGTAGGGAAGGAGAGTACCTACCCCCCCCCCCCCAGTGGAGCATGGTCATGCCATAATCTCTTCTCCACTTCTCTATCCTGTCAGGATTTAGGGTACATACACACCCAAACCATGCTGGAGTGTTTTCTTAAGTTGCTGGGGTTGGGGGGTCACACCATGGTTAGTCATGTGGGACCTTGCCTTCTTAGCCACTAGGCTATAGACATGGCCTAAGTTTAGATATTTTAAGTTAAAGCACTTCCCCAAGTCTAGGTTTCAGAAGGCAAACATGTGTGAGAGTTTTGTTTTTGCCTTTAGAAAATTTACATATAGTAAAAAACATGGCTATCACTGCTATTTTTCTACCATAAACAAATGGGTAAAAATTGTTCAACTGTATATTCATAAGACAGAAAGTGAAAAGTTTTAATGTGTATCAATGTAACCTCAGCAAACTGGATAAGAAAACTGGGAGTGATCTCATGTCATCTTTGACCCTTATTTCAGAGGTGTAAAGTATATTCAAATATAGTATTTCTGTTGAACCTCATAATAATTTTGTAAGGTTAAGCAAGCCACACACTTTCATGTTCATGTACACTTCAAATAGTTCCTGGGAAAATTTAGCTATGTTCCCAAAGTCACATAGACCCCAGGCCCCCAAATCAGGTGAATCAGGTAGTCTAACCCCATGTTACCTTCTCTTTATCAAAAAAGCAGACCAGAAAACAAAGCTCTGTTTCACTTGTGCCTATGAGGCCATAGGCTACTGGGACGATTTCTGGAAGGTCTATTTTTGCTTTAAATTATTACAACTATCCTACAGGAAGAAAACCTGCTGGATGAGAGGTGCCGACAACATGTGGCAGTTAATTGAACATATAATCAGGGACTGCACCACTGTGGCAGCTCTGGATTATATCAACAGGCATAATGATGTTGCTAAAATTATGCACCCACAATTATCCCTTAAAGGTAGGTGATAAATGAATTAAGTACCAGAAGCACACACCTTCAAATATTTAGAAACTGATGGCTGCAAGGTGTACAGGGACAGTATCATGACAGAGCCCCCATGCTAGGCAATTAGTGTGCTCTTGATTCATCGCAATAGTTTAGTAAAACATTAACATGTGTGCTCTATGTAGTTGAAACTTTTTTTTATTTTTTTTTATTTTTTATTTATTTATTTATTTATTTTTTTTTGGAGAGGTTTTTCGCTATAGGGCGCGTGCGCTCGCCAGACAGACAGAGAGAGACATAGAGACAGAAAGCGAGAATCACCCCCCAGGGGGGATGGTCACGCCGCAATCCCTTCTCCTCCATTCTCCTCTCAGGATCTTGGGCACGCACGCACACGTACCCAGCGTGAGTTTAAGCCACCGGGTCCGAGACGCGAACCGCGGTCGACTACGTGGGAGTCCAGCGACATAGCCATTACGCTAACTGCTGGTTCCCAAACTTTTTTTTATTTTAAAGAGAAAAAAAAAAAAAAACTAAACCTTTATATATTGGTTCTAGCAAACCAGGTAAAAAAGCACATTGAAGATTCAAAAAGCATCAGAATGATTTCCCAGGCACTAGGGTAGACATGATCATATTTTAGTGAAGAGGGTCCATTTCATGCCCTGACACCTTTTCATAATATTTCAGCACTGAGAACTTGTAGACAAGGGTTAGCTAAGCTTTAAAAGGTATTAAATCAAGTAGTGAATATCAAGTAATGAAACAGTGGTAAAACGCAATACTCTGAGAGGTGGTCTCACATGGGAATGGTCCCAGTTCAAGTCTGGAGACCTCTCCGAGTATGGTCAGAACATTCTTGCCCATAATCTGGGACTAGCAAAAGGCTAGGGATGGATCCCAGCCTCAAGATCCAAGATTCAGTTTTCAACATTGTTGAAGGTGCTGCTGTCTCTCCCTCTCCTTCTCACTTTGAACCTCTCTTTCTCTCTCTGTCTCTCTAGCTCATGATATAAATAAATAAGTTTTAGAAAGAAGTGACTGGAGAAGGGATAGAATGCCAAGAGGATGTCAAGTAAGCACATGCTCCGAGCATCACGGTAGATAAGGGCCTCACATTGCTAGGAAAAGAAAAAGTAGTAAATCAATTGTGGGGTCAGAGGACAAGAGTTTAGAGGCTGGACATGCCTGACCTCCAGTCCCCACCAGGTTTTCACGAACACTGCATGCAAGACAATAGTTTAATCTTTATAAAACCTGTTTCTTCGTCTATAAAACAGGAATAATAATACCCCCAAGCCTCTTTGGTTGGTTGTGAAGTTAAACAATTAAGTGTGTACTTGTCACTAAGCAAGTGCTGAATAAATAGAAAATTGGGTCACAAGCCACTACAACGTGCATATGCTATAGACAAGGGTAATACCTGACTTTCTAATGGCATTGTGCCATTAATCTAGTGAATTCCTACCTCTGACTCCATCTCCATGTACACTTATTTGTGTTTTAAAGAGATACACATAATCACTGGGCATTGAGTCTCCTTTGTTCAGAGCATTTTGATGGGAGGGCTATCAGCCAAAATAAATGGAACAGTGACCTGGATCAGCCTTCATAGTAGTTCTAGTTCAATATTTGATGGAGATGGAGGTTTAAAATTAATCACACAAATGAGGATAGAAGACCACCTCTGTATGCTCATCCCTGCTGGCCCGTTCCCATTACCATAGATAAGTGAAAACTGACTGTATTTATTTCCAAAGGCTTCCTTAAAATGGAAAGATCTCTGTGGCATCTGTAAGATTCAATTAGAGAACCTTTATACCCACACATCTACTTGAACCAAATGAGAGATAAATTAACCTATAAACAGTATGCTCTTTCTTGTGGAATCCTCTAATGGCCTGATTTAGGATATCAGCAGATGGAAGGTCAGTGCCCAGTGCTTTCAGAGTTCAGCCCATTCATTACAATCGGGTTCATGATGCCACGAAGAGGTTCTAATGAAATACACTGCAGTAAACCTCAGAGGGGGACAGCTCATGTATGCACAAGACATGCATTTACGGCGGCAGACGAACTGTGATTTTGTATTTCTAGACAGGTAGGGGTCCAGATAGAGCCAATGCACATTTATTAAGTTGTATTCTTTCAGAAGTGAAACTCTTGCCAAGACATCTTACCTGTAAGCTCCTTTAAGCTTTTAGCTGAAATGCTCTAGTTCACATACAAAGAAAATTGCACTGTTTGTCACTAGTCAATGTCCTCTAACATCAGGGCTTCCGTGGAGAAAGAGACACATTAAAAAGGTACCTGATCTCCCATGTCTCTCCTTATTCCAATGGAGAGTGCTTTCTCTAAGTCCTTTCTTTTCAAGAGACTGGTGGGGGGGAGGGGAAATGCATCTTATATACCTTGAATCCTGCTAAATTATAGTTGCAAATAACACAAAATACGTGCCCATGGGTTTGCTTTTTGTTTGTTTGTTTTGGAGAGGCTTTTGCTACAGAGCGCGTGTACTTGCCAGAAAGAGAGAGACAGAAAGCAAGAAATCACCCACCAGGGGGATGGTCATGCCACAATACCTTCTCCTTTATTCTCCTCTTGGAATCTTGGGCACACATGCGCATGCGCCCGGCGTGAGTTTAAGCCACCAGGTCTGGGACTCGAACTGCGGTTGACTACATGGGAATCCAGTGACATAGCCATTATGCCAAGTGCTGGTCCCCCTTGTTAAAACCAAGTACTTTAGAGGCCTGAAAAATATCTGCTTTTGTGGCCATGACCACTAACAAAAAGCTTTATACATGGTCTATGAACCAAATTAAGAATATCACAGCAAAAGAACATCTGCTTTTAGCATACATGTGTAACGTCACAGGGCATCTTGCCAGTGTAGAAACACCCAGTGTTTTGGGTGCTAGTGCATGGAGGAAAAGGCTGCCTCTCACACATGCTGTGCAGGTGAGGCTGGGGCACAAGGCAATGGGCTCATAAGTGAGTGGTGGCTAACATGCTGGAGCCTTGGCCAAGTGTTTCCCTTGAGGGCCCATGCTGAGAGGCACTCTTAGACATGAGACACATACTTTCCAGCTTGCAATAGTCCTTCAGTAAAGGAAACCTCACAGACAGTTTTACTGGCTCTATTTTGTACTAAATTCTAGTGATTAATAAATAGTTTCATGGTGCAGCTTTTTAAAAATAATTTTATTCCCTGGGACCACCAGATGGTATAATGGTTATGTTGCTGGACTCCCACAGAGTTGACCACAGTTCGAGTCCTGAACCCAGCAGCTTGAAACTCACACCAAGCATGTGTTGCATGTATGTCCAAAATCCCTAGAGGAGAATGAAGGAGAAGGGACTGTGGCGTGGTCATCCCTCTAGGGGGTGATTTCTCGGTTTCTGTCTCTCTGTCTTTCTCTGTCTCTCCGGCAAGTACATGTGCCCTACAGCAAAAACCTCTCTACATTAAAAAGAAAAAAAAAGTTAAAAAAAAAATTCCTTTTTAGTTATCAACAGTTTGTTTTTATGTCTTTCTTCTCATCCAATCAAAATTATTATTGAGTCCTGGACATTCTTTCACCATGCTGAAGTTGAACATATGTAGATCAGCTGATTAGAGCTAAGTAAAAAATTTAAAATCTGAAAGTTTGCCTCTTTATAACCTGCATTATAAAATAACCATTTCTTTCCCTTTTTTAAATATTTATTTAGGTCTTTCTTCCATGACACAGAAATGAGAAACCGGCACTCCTAACAGGGTCTTGATGCAGCAGTTCACCCCCAGTCACAGCCAGCCCTGGAATCACGGGCACACAAGTACAACAGCCTGCACAGGGAGGTCGCTGGATGCGAAATCAGACCCTTCTCCTGTGAGCCAGCCTGAAAGAGCACTGTGTTACTGCTGGACCACCATCCTGTTCTCAGAATAACTGAAGAGCCTGCTATGCCTAAAAATGTTCGTTCATACATGTAATTTCTTCCCTTCTTACATGGCTTCTATCTTTAACAAATCTTTTATTTTTAATATTGCCTTTCAATAAATTTTTTAAAACATATGAATGAGAGTACCAAGCTTTCTTCCTGGTAACAATGGTTATAAACAACCAGGATAAGGGATCAGCAGATGGCATAATGGTTATGTCATTGGACTCCCACATGACCGACCATGGTACAAGTTCTGGACTCAGTGACAAAAGATCACACCAGGAGCATGTGCTTGCATGCCCAAGATCCAGGGAGGGGAGAATGAAGAAGAAGGGGTTGTGGTGTGGCAATCCTCCCTTGGGGTGATTTCTCACTTTCCCGCTCACAGTGTCTGTCTCTCTGTCTCTCTCTAGTGAGCGCACATGGCCTGAAGGCAAAAACATGTCTTTGGTTTTTTTTTGTTTTAATTACTTTTTAGCTCAAGAAGATTATCACTGTTTTTTTCCAGTGTCTCTAACTATGGTGAAAATGATTTTTGTTGTTTGTTTCAGTGTAAAGGGAATGTCAGTAGTATGGTCTATTTCTTGCCCTTTTATGTCTCAGCTTTCCTCTGGTCATTATTTTTGTAGTTCAAAGTCCAAAAATATTTGTTACTTTGATTTGCATTTTTATTTCTATGCTTACTTGTAATTTTTAAAAATTAAATAAGGAAACCAATGTAATCTCATATATAAACTTGAAGTAGATATTACAAATTGCATATTGTACCATTCTAAAGTAAGATTTTTGTGTGCATTTTAAAAAACAAATAAATAAATGAACAACCATGATAAGAGATTTTTTTCTCCTCATCCCTTTGGCTACTGTTGACCCCAGCCCAGGAAAAAGTCCGAATCACCTAGAGCTAGTTAGTGTATTTAGTATATGCCCTGCCCCACCTTCCTTGGTGGGTCTTTAGAAATTTGCTAACACTATTCACTTAACTAGGTGTGCCTTTCCTTTCTTTCATCTCAAACGTATTCATTTGTTATGGTACATGTATTTTTTTAATACATATGCCTTTGACATGCATAATATGCCAAGTACTGTGGGTGCTGGGGACACAAGAAGAAATAAAATGCACCACAGAAAGTTCAGGGAATGCAGGTTTGTATGCAGGCTGTCGGAACAATAGCGTAAGACCTCTCAGCAGAACCACATCTTGGCACACATAACTCAGAGTTGGGAAAGGTAGCAAATACTTCAAGGGCTATTGACCTATAGATATGTGCCAAGGGAAGAAGGAAGAATGTAAGAGTCCAAATAATTGAAGTGCCGGCAGGTGGCATGGTGGTTAAGGGCACTGAACTCCCACATGGCCAACCGTGGTTTGATTCCCAGACCTGGAGGCTTGCTTTCGCACTTTCTCTCTCTCTTCTTCTTTCTCACTCTGTCCCTCTCTGGTCAAATTAAAATAAATAAGTAAATAAATAAATAAATAAAGTTAATTAAAATAATTCTTAAAGAAAAAAAGAGTTCATATAATTGAGGCAGAAGAACAGCATGGGTGAAGATTCAGGAAGAGGAGAGCGAATTCTGCATGTTAAAGTACCTGAAACAGCAACTGAAGTCCTCTCAGGCAGTGCTAGAAGGGCCTTTATTGATCACCAGAGCTAATGGTATCCGCTTTTCCAGCACACCCCATGTTGCCCTCCATGACGCTAGCTTGTCAAAGTTTTGTCATAGATTTTATGAGTAGAGTAGAAGTTGATTATCCAATAAGACTGGGAATTTGTATTTAATCACTTGATTATAAATAGTATTTAAGTAAGAAAACATAAAATATAATTGTAAAAGCCCTAAACATTTTATTTTCGTTTATTTCAAAAAGATATGTTTATTTATCAATCATTTGATGTGGAGACAAGACCATTTCTTTGAGGATGAATCCTATCATTGGAGTTTTTTTCTTTGTATCATAAGCCACGCTGATAATACATTACCAGAAATTTCTAGTGTTTTTTTTTTTTTTGGAGAGGTTTTCGCTATAGGGAGCGTGCGCTCGCCAGACAGACAGAGACAGAGAGACAGAAAGCGAGAAATCACCCCCTAGGGGGGATGGTCACGCCGCAATCCCTCCTCCTCCATTCTCCTCTCGGGATCTTGGGCACACACGCACACATACCCAGCATGCGTTTTAAGCCACCGGGTCCAGGACGCGAACCGCGGTTGACTCCGTGGGAGTCCAGCGACATAGCCATTACGCTAACTGCTGGTTCCCTTCCAGAAACTTCTAGTTTTGATTTTCTTTTCTGTTTTTGGAGAAAGAAGTTAAAGAATATTTTGAAGTAACTTGAATAGACTTTCATAGTATTTTCCCAAAATTTTCATAGTTGTCATGTCTACACCTGATTTGATAACTAATTTTTAACAATTTTAACTGCTCTTTTCAAAGTTTTCAAGTTATTTTTCACAGAAACAACTCATTCTGAAATTATACTAATTCTTTGTTTCAGTATTTGTTGTTTCAGCTCTTCCTAAAAGGGAGAAGTTTCAAATATTGGGAGCCACTTTATATTCAGCACTTTGGTATTTCCTGATATCTATTAAATGTTTAAATATTTATGAATTAACAAATAAAATGATGATATAAAAGAGGGAAGCAAATTTGGAAGGCCCTAGTAAGCCAGAGAAAGGAATTTGAATATTATCCTAAGAGCAAGGAGTTGTCATAGAGATTTTGAAAGAGAAGAATGGCATGACAGACACACAACTTTATTTTAAGAAAATCCCTCTGGCTGGGGGAAAAGAGAATGAGGGAGACTAAACTGAGAGACCAGTCAGGAACAAAAAATGAGGCCTGGTACAGGCAGAAATAATAGATGTGAGTTGTAAATAGATATTAAACAAATGCATTAAAAAGTGTTTGGAAGGCAGGCTTCAGGGGACTTACACTGGCACTGGTTGTTTTTGCATTTCTCTCCTCCATGAAATGATTGTCTTCCCACTGCCTTACTTCTACGAGCTAGAAATTCCCTCTTATTCAACTCAGTTTTCTCCCAATCAGCAGAATTCTTATGTATAATATGTACATATACATATATACATTCAGTAAATGTTCTAGGGTCTAATAACTGCTTAAACTTTTAGTTTGTTTTGACTCATTCAGGAAACTTGAGCATAATGTAAGAGAATCACGATGAACTTTCACTCTTGTTCTCAGGACCTAAAATAAAAGTAATTCCAAGGAAATCAAGCAACAAAGACATTCAGAAATCAAGCTACTTACTGAACCCCTTTCCTTTTTCTCCATGAGAGTCTGCAAAGGTGACATATTTTGAGGGAGTATCATGGAAGCTGAGAGGAGAAATGCTTGGTGCTTTTATTCAGTCATTTTGGGGAAGACAGTGAACTGAGTTAGAGAGTGAATGTGAATGCAGCTACCAGCTACAATTCCTGAATTAACATCAGTCCTGCTCTCAAAGAGGCTTCTGGAAAGCAAAAGAACTTTTAGGAGGACTTGATGGAAAGCAAGCACTCTTACCAATGAAGAGGAGGGACTGTCCTTTAAGCACAACAAAAGGGACTCACATCATTTTCAAGAGGAATCCATTTTGTTGTTGTTTCTTTTTTTTTCTACGTCACTTAGATGACAAAATTAACAAAATGTATATTAACAAAATGTATATAAAGTCGATATAGCAAGTTGATTTAAAAAAATTAAAGTTCATAAGAAACAGTACAATGAAGGCGCTCTACATTGTAAATGTGATGAACAGAAGTTGTAACTATGCCACAGTTGCAATGCCAAAAAATAAAACAATCTCTTTATTACACTGTAAGTTTCCTGAAGGAAGAGACTATGGTAATATATTTTATCATTATATCCATGCTGCCTATTCTAAGATCTGACATAAGATAAATATTTGGTAACAAAAATGAGTGTAGGATATTGATGAGAAATGAAGTTGATGAGGTATTAGTGATCTTAAAAGTCAAGTGAGGGAACCAGCAGTTAGCGTAATGGCTATGTTGCTGGACTCCCACGTAGTCGACTGCGGTTCGAGTCCCGGACCCGGTGGCTTAGAACTCACGCCAGGCGCGTGTGCGTGCGTGCCCAAGATCCCAAGAGGAGAATGGAGGAGAAGGGATTGCGGCGTGACCATCCCCCCTGGGGGGTGATTTCTCGCTTTCTGTCTCTATGTCTCTCTCTGTCCAGCGAGCGCACGTGCCCTATAGCGAAAACCTCTCAAAAAAAAAAAAAAAAAAAAAAAAAAGTCAAGTGAAATGTCTCCATAGTTAAATAAGCACAGTTTTTTTGTTTGTTTGTTCAGTTGTTTTTTGATGGAGTAGTGATAATGAGAAAGAGATGGAAATGAAAAGCAGCATTTTGGAAAGATTACTAGCAGTGTCTGTGTGCAGAAGAAGTAGAAAAAGGGAAAGTAGAAGGATACACCCATAAAATAGTGTGAACCTGGAATAGAGTGGTAGCAATAGGGAAAAAAGAGACTGACAGTTACAAAGGTTAATAAAGAAAGAACTGTCTGAACTTGAAGATGAATTTGATAATGAAAGAGATAGAAGGGAAGGAGTCCAAAAAAATATAGGATTTGGAATTGCTACAACTGGAAGACAGTAGGGCCGATGGGACCAAAAGAGGAAAGAGTTCTGAGCTCCTGTGAGTCTGAATTCATCCAGATCTTAAGCCAAGGAGCCCATGGCCAAATGGCAAAGCAGAGGGAGTAATCAAACAGTACAAACTTACCAAGTCACAATGAAAGAGGCAAAAAAGAGATGAAATAGATTCAGCCAACATAAAGCAAACCCACATCCAGGTTCTCAAAATCAGAAAGAAATGCAAAACGATATTCAAATAAAGAAGGTATAATTCAGGTGATAGTGATAAAAGTAGCTATCAATTTTTCAGAGTTACTCTAGCAGATACTATGTCATATTGTGTGTGTATAAAATGCCTATTAACCCCAACAGTAGGATTTCTACTTTACAAATTAGAAAAACCAAGGCCAAAACAGGTTAAATTACTTGCCCATGGCCACGCTCAGTGCAATGGCAGAGCCTGTATTCATAATCACTCTTACACACTGTTGTGTAAGTTTATCTGTCAAAGCAGCTCATACTTGGAAAGTCAAGTCACCAAGAGAAAGGGGAAAACGTCAAGTGACCTACGCTTCCTCTACCAGAGCATGACGTACTGGCTACTCTGCCAGGTCAATCAATCCTCTTCAGACATTACCCTAACAATAAAAGAAATAAAAAGTTTTCAAGCTAGAATAAATTTTTAACATCCCTATGAATTTTGAAAATTAAGGAAGGTTACTAATAAAAGAACACAGAATACATGGAATATACTAAGAGAGACTCTGAAATACTTATTCCATCATTTAATTGGAGTTATAATGTACATATTTCATAAAGTGCCTATCAATTTCCTAAGATTTTACAGCTCACAATTGAAGTGCTTTCTAGTGTTCCACTATTTTTCCATGCAAACCTATATATGATTCCATCTATTTTTACTGTTTAAAATGTATATATATGTAAATTATTATTCATTGGATCCTTCTGCATCTGAGATATAAATGCTGAATCAATGTGGGAAACATCAAGTGTCTGTTTTAACCCGACTTGATTATACCTAAATATAAAATATAAATTAGCATTTTATTCAGGGTTGTATTTATTGTTGTATGATATCATGCATTAATTAAAAATATATGTGTTTTAAAAACACCTAATTTACAATTCACCTGTCTATACCACAAGGTCAAAATTTGTAAAGAATGAAAGATTTACACTAAATTTTTAACAGAATGTCATATATACTTATTGATTATTTTTAGATTTATTATAGATTTTAGCTCAGTACTAAAGATTTAAAAAATAGAAAATAACCAGGTTCCAAGATGTCTGTGTTTTGTAACATTGCCAGACATCATTTTTCTAGTCTATTGATGTGATTGACATGTAGATGTGATTCAGGGGGAAACTATTATTAGTAGAAAGAAAAGTTATGACTATTGAATCATGACACTTTGCTGTTTTAAGTAATTTGCTGGCTCTGTGTTCTCAAAGAGAACATCGTTGAAATGGAGAACAGGTTAAGGAGTCTGCACCTTTTTAAAAAATCAAAACACTAATGGAATGAGCCATTGAGATTTAAAATAAAATAAGCATTCAGGGGTAGGAAGTGTCAGGAGGCTACAACACCAAATCAAACTGTGTTCCCAGATTCCCACTCCTACCCCTTCCTCATCACCCCCATCTCTCATTCCCGGAATGTAAACCTTCCACACTTGTCATGCAAGTATAAATTATGTCCACACTATGGACCATGAATTATCCAAGAAATTTTATCTGGTGAAATATGACTTACCTACAAAATTTGAGACATAGTACTCCCTGAAATGCAATGAAAGACACTAGTGGGAGATATCCTATTATTTATTCTATTAGTTATTCTTGTTCAAGAGTAGAATTGATTGAACTATAGAGTCTATAGAAAAAAGTCTCAGTTTTAACCTTATTTTGGTCCATTGAACTTTTCTTTTCCTCTATCCTACAGCCATGCAATGCATCCCCTCTTAACCATAGACTTCAAAATAATGGGGCACTCTTACCACAGGAAAGAAGATAATGAAGGATGAACACAAGCCTGCTAATTCATCACAATGATTTGGGGGGGGGGGGTAACTTCCAATATTCTCCTACCAAAGCATCATATTTGGAATCTAAGTAGTCTGTCTTTCAAACATGTTTGGAATCCATCCACCATTACATCCCTAATTTAAGTTCTCAAACATTGGCTGAACTTACAATTGACCCCAAGCTAAGTTCCCTGCTCCCACTCTCCCACACATGAAACCATCTGCCACATTCAGGATTATCTTCCAAAAGTATAGTTCTACTTGTGTCATTTCCAGCTCCCAAAATGTTGATGGCTTCTCTTTGTTTCTCTTATTAGACGCCCAATCCTTAGGCCGTATTCAAGACCCTATATAATCTGGCTCCAGAGTCTCTTTATCCACTGCCCCTCAAGTGCTGGCCATCCTGTGCTGCTTGCTAAACACGTACACTCCTTCACTCCTTTGAGCCTTTGCTCATCATGGTTCCTCTGTACGGAATGTTCTTCCTTCCATTCTTCTCTTGATGAAATCCTACTTCTTTTTCAATGTCCAAGTCAACAGTTTCTTTCTCTGTGAAAACCTTTAATCATCACCTTCCCAGGAAGAAATAATGTCTCTCTTTTCAGTTTTTCCTAACACCATTAAACCATGAGCACTTCACTCATTGTGTTACATCAATTGAATCTCTTCATTTCCCCTTGAGAGACTTTCAGGCTTTGTGAAAGGTCTCTATCTTTGTGTTTCCAGGTGTAACATAGTGCTCAACATATAATAAGTGCTCAATAATAATTTACTAAATTAGAGGAAAAAAAGTTGTACTCTAAACCCACATAAAATAGGGAAATTATAGACAAGTAAAAAAAATACTTAGCTATCGAGAGATTATTGACTGAGTCATAATTGAAGAAAATATTTGTAGTCAGCAAGAAAAAAAAAACTTGCTAAAGACGTACAAGTATCAGGTCTATGGTAAGTGCAAGCATGTGTAAGATGTAGTCCTTAACTTTTTTGTTGTTGTTTTGAGATTTTTGCTATAGGGTGTATGCACTAGCTGGAGAGACAGAGAGACCTAAGTGAGAAATTACCCTGCAGGTGTGATGGCCATGCCACAATTCCTTCTCCTCCATTCTCTGCTTGTCTCTGATTCTTAACTTTAATAATGTTACAGATTCATTAGTAAAACCTACAAATAAATGTACACATTAATTCAACCAGGATTTGTTAGGCACAATGTAAAGCATTCTAGTAAATAAATATATAAAAACTATTACAAATATTTCAAGAAATTCAAAATATGAGATTAGTAATTAGGAAAGGATTCATAGGGGAGATAAAGATGACTTGGGGGACCAGCAGATGGCATACAATAGCACTCCCATGTAGTCGAATGTGGTTCAAGTCCTGGACTCGGTGGCTTAAACCTCATGCTGACCACACGTGTGTGCATGCCCAAAATTCTGAGAGGAGAATGGAAAAGAAAGGACTGTAGAGTGGCCATCCCTTCTGGGAGTGATTTCTTGCTTTCTGTCTTTCTGTCTCTCTGGTGAGCACATGCACCCTATAGCAAAAATCTCTCTCAAAAACAAAAACAAACAAAAAAAACCTTGGACTTAGAATCTAAGGTTAATATTTACTCAAAAAGGAATAGGTGAAATTCACACACACACACACACACACACACACACACACACACACACAACAGGAATGGTAAAGCAGATTGGGAAGCAGGTAAATCTATGTGGCCAGAGTGTAGCATATATTTAAGACTATATTTGGAATTGTACTAGAGATTTAGCAAGATGTTATATTGCAGGGATCCTAAAATTAAAATATAGAAAATGGACTTCATTTAATGACACTGGGGAGCCATAGAAAGCTAGAAAATAGAAAGTAGAACATAGAATATCTTCCATTGTAAAAGTGGGAAGAAATAAAGAAATGAAGAGGAACCTTTTGAGAAATCTGTAACAGTATAGTCTCAAGAGAATGAGGAAATGGACTGAGTAGTGACAAGGAAAAGAAAAACTTTTCCAGGGTGACAGTGGTAATGCAAGTGAACCCACAAGAAGGTCCCAATTTATGTCCTGAGGGTCTCAGTGTACACACTGGGCATGTGCATGCAGTAATCCTGGCTGACTGAGGCTGGAGGCAGATCATGGCATGTAGACCTTGTTGAGGGTGCCTGTCTCTCCATCTATCTCTATTTATTTAACTATCTCTCTCTTGTCCATGTTCATGGAAGAAATATAAACTTTACAAAAAGAAAGAAAAAAATTCAGTTAATAAATATAAATAAAATGAAAAGTTGTCCAGAGAGGAACAGCAGAAAAAAGCAATCAACATTCAATGGATTAGAAATGGAAATGATTAGTTGATGGAAATGATACAGAAGCTTAGTGATCAGATCAGTTATTAGATAAGTCCAGTATAGGAAATAAGCAAAATGAATAAAATATATGAGGAATGAGGGTTTTAAGGACTTCTGGGTAGCAGATGTTAAAAAAAAAAAAAAAAAAAAAAAAAAAAAAAAAAAAAAAAACTGGATAGGATTTGGAAGTAGAATGCATATTATTAGGATCCATCAATGAAGATTTTGAATGTTTCATTTAATTTAAAATCATCTATCATCCTATGATTTCTTCTCCACTTAAAATTTTATAACTTTGTATGATTTAATTATCAATCGAGCAAATAGCTAAAGACTTCTAAATATGTTCAGTGAGGAATCTTTAATATTTGCTACTATGGATTCGGGCAAACTAGAAGTGAACATTTGGTATAGTATGGTATCGTTTCAGAGGTTTTCAGTCCCACCAGGCTACAAAGCATCTAGTATGTGTTTTGTGGGGTGTGTGGTGTGTGAGTGTGTTTGCGTGTGTCTGTCTGTGTGTGTGTGTGTGTGTGTGTGTGTGTGTATGTGTGTGGTGTTTTAGATAGGGTCTCACAGTGTTACAATCTTCCTGGGTCAGCCTTCCTAGTAACTGGAACCCCAGGTGTACAACACCATACCTGACTCTTTCAGACAGGGTCTCACCATGTTCCCCTAGCTGGGCTGAGAGCTTGCTATCCTCCTGTCTCAGCCTTCTGAGAGGCTGGAAAATCATCTAATATTAAAGGATGTATCTGTACTACCAGATAATGGCTAGCTCTTAATTTCCAGTACAAAATTAAATTCAGCTACAATAGAACAAAGCATCACTGAGAAACCTACCAGATAGCCTCAGTTATCCCCAACTCCTTTGATTTATGCCATTGAATCAACATTCAGCATGTTAACGTGTAGCCACACAGACAAACAGCATCAGAACTGATGTGGTTGACTGAGTCCACACCTCTGACCTGGGTCAGATGGATCTAGGGAGAAGCAGCAAAGTGTGAGTGGTTGCAAAAGGGATAATACCAAAACAAATCTATTGAGTGCTATATTAAATGGTTGAATCTTCAAACTCCACATCCAATAGAATATAAAAGGACGTTCAACCTCTACATATAATAGAATTTGAGAAACTGAAGAAAGAGAGAAAGAACGAGAGAGAGAGAGAGCGCGCAAATAGAATAATATGCAGAAATAACCTCTTTTATACACAACAAAAGAGGGAAGACAATGGAAGACTCTCCTTTATTTATATATGTTCAGGGATATGTGTTCCCTGAACACAAAAAGCAAAGTTTATTATTCCAGGCTAGGATTTTTTTTTGGGGGGAGGGGCCTTGGAGTATATCAAGTTTCACTTGATAACCACTCTTCCTCAAAAAAAAAAAAAAAAAAATCTGGAGCTTAGAGTGGCAATGAAGGCTCATCTCATCACATCACATCACATCACTACTTTATTGTAAACTTTCTGCGTACTCAAAACTCTCAACAAAAACACACAAAAGAAACTGTCAGATACTTTGCAGCCTCTTACTCAGATGTAGTATTGTCCAAGGTTAGATATTTTGTCAGTAGGAAAGGAAATGAGGAGCATTGAGTCTCTCCTAGAGTTGTTGGACCTGCTAGGCTGTGTCCCCTGGACACTTTGTAGGGAGGCTTATAACAAAGACAGCAACATAAAATATCTACTTGATGTTTAAATTACCATTAAAACACTAGAGCAATAATTTTATTCCCTAAATTGAAAATTAATTGAAAATTTCCCTCCTGTATCTCTTGTGTCCAAAATTATTTGACTGATATTCAACAATCATTCAAGATTCTCAAAAGATCCACATCTATCTATACACACAAATTGAAATGCAGAAAAGGAGGACATAGCCACATAAATCACCCTTGCCTCTTCCTATCATCTTTTAGCATAGCAATTAAGAACACAGGCCCTCAAGGCAGGTCATATGAGTTCAAATACCAGCTCTGTCACTTAGTTTCCAGGGCAAGTCACTTAAATTCTCTTCCCCAAATTGATCATCTATAAAATATAGGTAATGAGGGAACCAGCAGTTAGCGTAATGGCTATGTCGCTGGACTCCCACGTAGTCGACCGCGGTTCGCGTCTCGGACCCGGTGGCTTACAACTCATGCCGGGCGCGTGTGCGTGCGTGCCCAAGATCCCGAGAGGAGAATGGAGGAGAAGGGATTGCGGCGTGACCATCCCCCCTGGGGGGTGATTTCTTGCTTTCTGTCTCTATGTCTCTCTCTGTCTGTCTGGCGAGCGCACGCGCCCTATAGCGAAAAACCTCTCCAAAAAAAAAGAAAAAAAAAAAAATATATAGGTAATGATTGTATCCGTCTCACAGAGTTGCTGCAACATTAAATAAAATCATTCTTATATGGTACTTAGAGCAATGCCTGGCAGGGAACAAGCACTAAATTTTTAAAAATAATAGCTAATAACATAATAGGTACAAGTTGTATTTCACTTATTCAAAATTCAACACATTTTTAAATTCTTTTATTGAATTTCTAGGTGTAGATAAATAAACTGAGGTTATCATAACTGGGAAGCTTATGTTCAAGGACTGAATACCAGTCTACAGGTGTGGTCAGGGAACTGAGTGGAAGCAGACAGGGACCTAACAATGTCTTCATCAGTTCAAGGAAGCAAAAGTGAGAACATTTTCAGTTGGTGGGGAAATTCTTTTATCATTGTTTCCACGTTTATTATTCTTAAAATTGTATGAGCTTGGGGACCAGCAAATGGTGTAATCATTACATTGCTGGACTCCCACAAAGTCAGTTCACCATGGTTGGAGTCTCAGACAGGCAACCTGAAATTCATGCCAGGCACATGTGTGCGCGTGACCAAAATTCCAGGAGGAGAATGGAGGAGAAGGATTGCAGCATGGCCATCTTCCCAGGGGGTATGTGTGTGGGGGGTGATTTCTCGCTTTCTGTCTCTCTGGTGAGCACATATGCCCTATAGCAAAAGTCTCTCTTTAAAAAAAAAATTATGAGCTTGTTAACTTGGGTTTCATGGATGCAAAACTTGGGCAGTAGCACAGAACCCCACACTCGGATGGGTTTCACATTGGCTTAATGCTCTGCTGTTCTTGCCATAAAATCTTTAGTCATTTTTGCACAAGAAAATTGCATTCCATTTTTTACTGAGCCACACAAATTATATAGCTGGTCCTATTTAAGACCATGTCTTTTTCATCTCTATAAAGCTAAAAGCATAACAAATGACACCTATGAACAAATGATTGAATTACATGCATGAATCAATGAACAACACTGAACAGTCAGTCAATGAATGAGACACTTAGATTCAAATTCCGTTTCCTTTACCCTTAAAGACTAAAGACACAATGAAGGGTCAAGCCAAGATCCGGTTTAAAAAAAAAAAAAAAAAAAAAAAAAAAAATATATATATATATATATGTGTGTGTGTGTATGTGTGTATGTGTGTATACATAATATATATACATATACATACATATATATATATCCAAGCATTGCCTCAGATTCCTATATTCCAATGGCACAAAGTGTAGGGCATTGCTTTACAGAGTTCTAACCATGGAACTCCCACCAGTGTTAATGGGTGCTGGGAGAGGGAATTGATGGCAAGACCGAGCAAGGCCTGCAGTATTCATTTTGATAACTGGATTCAGTCACATTTACTCCTTAAAGGTTATTAGTTATTTTAAATAATTTTGTTAAATGCTCAAGAGGGAAAATGAAGACATATTAATAAACACACAATTATACAGGTTAGAGCCACAATGCAGTGCTGGTCATTCAGGAACCTTGTGCTAATTTTAATTAGCTGCTTTCCCTTGCTTTCAAATGTAATTAAAGGAGCTTAGTTGTGCTCAGCGATGCAAGCCACCTTATTTAATCACTAACATTATTTCCCTGAACTATTAATGATTTTCAAAACGCTTGTTTATGCAGAATTAGAACAGTAATTACCTTACCAGTTAATTTTGTACCTTCACATTTCACACCTAGCTCAAACGTCATTCATTTACCACGGCTTCTCTGTCAAAACAAAGAAATGCTTGTTCTAAATGTGCTTCTGAGTGCCAAATTGAAAGCCAAGTTTTGTAACACTAATAAAGTAGCTCCCAAGTGAAACAGGTGTAGTAATTTAGACCCTTCCTGTCTCGAGCTTGCACGTACATGCTATGTCTTTTCTTTATTAGCTTTAAAATGAGAGCTTGGTGTGCAAAATAAGCTATTTAATTCAGACTTGTGGAGCAGAATATAATCTTTAATTTAAACTAGTGCAGTAAAAAGAGGCCTTTAATTTTAACTGGCATGTGCGTGTGAATTTGAATTAATAATCCAGAAAATTGAAACTGTTTTGCTGCTGTTGCTGGATATTGACTGTTCTTCACATGCCCTTAGTTTCACTCACTCGATTTCTCTCCCAAACCATGGCTGGCGCTTAACTCCCCATCTTTTTTTTTCCTCTTTCTTATGATGTAGCTGCTTTATGCAAAGCAGAGCTTTCTGAAAAAGAAAGTCTCAGTTGACTAAACTTTCTTTACCAAAAAAAAAGCACTTTAATAAAAGAATACTAAAGTATTAATTTAGTTTACAAAAAGAATATAATTGGTGTATTCATTGTATCTACTTAAGATGTAATTCAAGTGTACTCTGAACTCATGCCTGATTGAATCTGAAGATGGGAAGGCGATCTACCCACACTCCCAGTGACAAAACCTTATGAATCCAACTTTACCGATTTCTACTCTGGTAACAATCACTACACCCATGATGCTACACTGATTATGACTTAAATAGAATTCCTTTGTACTCATCCTTCCAAGCCCTTCACAAGGACTGCTTAGCCGGGGAGTCTCCAGATAGCATATTAACCCTGACTGAGCTCTCGCATTCCCAGATCCAAGAAACACTGAGCAAGTGCATCACACAATTACTCTTATCACTACATATTAATTTCTTCATTCATGCAGGGAATTTTTAACAGATAACATACTTCTTCGTATGAAATTTATTTTCCAGTTCTTCAATACCTGGGGGTCAGGGTCATGTCTTCCTAGTTAATATTTGCGTGTGATATAATGAATTTCCAAGACTGAAATTAATAGTAGAGACATAAAGGTACATTTCAAAATGTCAAGTAGGTGAGGCTCCTGTGCCCAAAATGCAATGAACTGAATAGCAAGAGTACTGAGGAACATAAAATGATCATTTTAGGACAGAAAAAGGAGGGAATAATTTGGTTAGGATTAGAGAATTACTGATTGTATCTGATAGCTGTTTAGACTAAAAAGGGAAGAGAAAAGAAATGGCAGAAAAGCTCTGGCAGGCTAGTATATCGAGATCAAACTTCGTGTGCAAGGCCCTGAGGGAGCTGCTGCTGAATACACACAGCCTCTTCTTCCACAAGAAGTTTCACTGATCAGGTCCTCAGCAGGAAGAGCCAAGTCTCCCCAAGAGAAAGAAGAGAGTGCTGTTTAGGGAGGAGAAATAATGGATGGCCCCACTACCCACCAAACCAAATATAGATATGATAGATAAATAGGCAGCCAGACAGAAATAGATATGCATTTATGTAAATGTCTATACCTTTTTCCTAGTTCATGAAGATCTTTTAATAGAAGGCAAAGCTTTTCATTAATTAAAGCTTAAAATTTAAATTGCTAGAAGGCAATCGTCTGTAAAGGTAAGACTCATGCACAGCAGAACGCAACAGTCAACACGCATATATAACAATCCAGCGTGATTTCAGCTGGATGACTACAAAGAGATGTATGCAGAGACAGTTTGATGTTATCCAGAAGCTGCATGCCTCGATTTTTGCTCACACGTACTTTATTATAAAGAAACACCATTTCCAGCAGATTTCTCAATCGAAGTAGTACGACAGCTTTTATTTCTTCTAATTTGGTCTTATCTCTCCAAACTATGTTTTATTCAGGGAGAACAGGCTCCTTAAAGATATCATCCATGTTGTATATATCTGTCTCCTCTTTAGAGACAAGTACTGTACTCAATAAATAAAAACAAAAACTCAATACTATATTAATTGATGTATTGTTTAGATCATTGGCTAAACAAGGTATATCTTACCAAACTTTCCATACTGCTTAATACAGCTGTGAATATAGCTTAGCATAAGGATGTCATGTTTAATTTCATTTGGCAAAGACGGATTACACATTTACCATGCGCCAAGCACTGTGCTGAATGGGGGGAAAACAAAGATTTGAAAGACCCCACCCCTGCCCTAGCAAGGCGGAGAGACACACAAACAAATAAATTGAACACAATGTGGTACGAATCAAAGAAGGGATAAGAATCTCTCAGAATAGACTGTTACCAATTCTCATAAAGATCTCTAGGGATATTTGGGAAATTTGTGTTTTGCTCCATGCTGTGGCTTTATGCCTTACTATAATGTAGTTCTAGAAGACTACTGAGGATTTTTCAGTTCTAAAATATCGGCAAGGTTTTCCTTAAGTCAAACTGGAATATAGTCTACTAAAAATCCATTTCCTATTGTTAAAACAACTGATGTTAATTTCCTATGTAAGTTTTTTAAGAATTTTTGAGACAATAAGCAAATCATTAGCCTTCTTTTCTCTAGAATAAAACAATCTAGTTACAGTACACTTCCTTCAGAAAGACTATTTCCTAATTTTTAATATGTCTATTTTGCCAGAATAATTAACAGTAACCTTCAAATCTTTCATTTTCTTTTTCTGTATTGTTTTTCTTTTCTTTTCTTTTTCATATTCTTTTTTCTAGTTTTTCTTCCCTCTGTTCTCACTTCCTATAGACATATGATCATGTAAGACATTTTATGTAGAATACAAAGGCCAATAAGGTCATGAAAACCAATCCCTACTCTTAAAAGATCTTACAGTTCTGTTAGGAAGACTGCGTTACTAAACTAATCCAAAGACTTCAGAGTATAGTGTAAATAAAAATTAATAATAAGAAGCAGCTTGATGGATGGATGTGGAAAGATGTTATTTCCACAGCAAGAGGAGTTGAGGATATACATACATGAAGAAAACCCATATAAGCAAGGAAAAGAAAGTAATAAAAGCATTTGTTGTGCTTAGGGAATACCAAATAAGAACCATCACTGTATTAGGACATCAAATCATCGTAATGGAAGATAATACTGGAAAAGCCGTTTGGAATCAGAGATCAGATGCCCTTACATATCACACAATAGTGGTTGGACTATTCTCTAGAGCAATGTAGAGCCACTGGGTACTTTTGACCAGTGGAGAAAAATCAATAAAGACAAAACAAATTAGCCTCCTTGCCTCCTAGAAGAAGAGTGGATAAAGCATGGTCCTTGAAATTAGAAATAGTCAGTTAAAATTCTGGTTATTCCATTTTCTAATTGCTTATTCATGTGAACATTTTTCAAACCTCTCCCTCAGTTTCAGTTCTATTTGTAGAATGGGATAATAAACCTATCTCACTGAGATATTACGGAAGTGGTTTGCTGTATTGTTTAAAAATGTCTGTGCTTGGGACCAGCAGATGGCTTAGCAGTTACATCACTAGACTCCCACATGGCCGACCACGGTTTGAGTCCTGGACCTGGTAGCTTAAAACTTATGCTGGCCACATGCATGTGCATGCTCAAGATCCTGGAAGAAGAATGGAGGAGAAGGGATTGTGGCATGGCCCTCTCTTTCAGGGTCTTTCTCACTTTCCCTCTCACTGTGTCCCTTTCTCCTTTCTCTGGCAAGAGCATAGGCCCTAAGGCAAAATCCTCTAAAGGAAAAAAAAAAAAAAGAGTCTGTTCTGACCTAGAGGATAAGCACAACAAAAGTTGCTCCCCATCCACTCACTGTGTTCCATATATGTACTAATGACATCTCTGATTAATTCTGAGGCTCCATCTCCACCCACCCTCCTAGTCAGTGACAAATCCTGTCAATTTTATCTCTGTATCCATGCTTTTCTTGGCCGTCCTTCTTCTTCTACCTATTTCAGACATCAATTTCCACTTATTTGAGCTATTGCTTTGGTCTTCCTTCTAGTTTAAGCCACCTACAGGACCTCTATTCTCCTGCCACTCTTCTGATTGCCACTCACCTTCCTATTGTCCTTTGCTGATCCTATCATTGCCCTGGCTAAAATATACCCATGGTTCTGAATAGTGGATAGAATTAAGTCCAAATTTCTTAGTTTCATATTCAGGGCTTTACAATGCCTGGCCCTACCATACATTTTTCAATATAGCTTTCATTAATTCCTATGTTTAAGTCAAATAATTTTTGATACAATTTCCATTAATTCCTGTTTTTTTGCTCAAAATAATATCTCAATATAGTTTCATTAAGTACTATATCTTAGTCAAATAAAACAATGGGTTTCCTATTTATGTCCTGTGCTTTCCTGCATGTGTGCTTTTGTTCATGCCATTCCACTACCTGAAATCTATTCCCTAGCATTTCTTTGTTCAACTATGAAGGATGCTGGCTTACTGAGAGAGTCATTAAGGAGAGTTAAAAAGAAATTGGATGTTGTGAGATAGGAGTTAGACCCCACTTACAGATAGATAGGGTTGAAGTCCTGAAGGGAAATCACTATGTTTTTCTTTTTAATGAAGTCTCTGGGGTTTTTTGTTTTTTTTGTTTTTTGTTTTTTTTGAGAGGTTTTTGCTATAGGGCGCATGCGCTCACCAGACAGAGAGAGACAGAGAGACAGAAAGTGAGAAATCACCCCCCAGGGGGGATGGCCACGCCGCAATCCCTTCTCCTCCATTCTCCTCTCGGGATCCTGGGCACGCACGCACATGTGCCCAGCATGAGTTTAAGCTACCGGGCCAGGGACTCAAACCACAGTTGACTATGTGGGAGTCCAGTGACATAGCCATTACGCCAACTGCTGGTCCCCAAAGTCTCTGTTTTCTTCCTCTATGGTCTGGTTAATGTACACTATATACCCCTTTTTATTTCTCTAAAGAATTTATGACTTCTTGCCAATAAGGCAGGAGATAGAGATATTGAGCACACAGACAGGGTAAAGGCCCAGGATAGAATCACAGTGGCTAAGTTTTCATAGTCAAAAGCTGGATGCACTGGGACTGAAAGCAACTATAGCTACAGACAAGAGTTTCTATTTAGTAACTATATTCTATCAAGAAGTACAGAACCCTATGGTCTGCTGACCACATGATGAATAGTGTAATAAGTCACTCAGACTACCATTTAACTATTTTTCTAAAGCTCACTTCCTTATCAGAAAGCAGTCCATTGCTCAGACTTCTAGATAAAACCCCCTCACCTCCAACTCCTGTTAGGCAATCCTACTTGGGAGCTCTGTTTTTCCTTCCTTCTCTTAATAAGCTCTGTTTTGCTATCCCCTCTCCGTATCTGCATATCTAGTTCTTTGTGAGTGTCGGACAAGATCCAGCATGGGTGTTGGGTCTGATCACCCAGCACTCCAGTGTCATTTGGTGACATCATTGAACCAGAGTTAACCAATCCTGGGGCCTCTCAACCTCAGGACTTCCTGTTATATGAGCTAATAAATTCCTTTGTGGTTTAAATCAGTTGGATTAGGGTTTGGTTCTGTTTTAACTACTACCAATTGAAAACATTCTACATGATAATCTGGCCACTCTCTTAATGAACTCATGATTTAGTATGACAACATAGAAAAAGCCTGTAAGTAAATAATGCATTTTCCTTGAAAAAAACATTATCTACCACAGCATTCTTGTCTCCATATTCTGTGCCCTATCAAATCAAGAGAAAAATCGTTTATAAAAGTCCGTGTACTGTGCATGGTACATACAATTCCCCCTATGGTTTCCACGCTGATGTACTGTTCCTGACCCTTTCAAGAGATGTTTATTTTTCTGGTATAAAAATTAATTTCTTAAAGATTTAGATGTCCTTACAACAGAGGGAGGAAGAAATCCCTTTCTTATCCAAAATTTAACCTTTTTAAATTCTCTACTTCCTCTGTCAAGGCACATAGGTCAAATTCCTCTGGTGCTAGGCTATAGAACAGTACAGTCCCAACCAAGCTTGGCTTCAGGGACTTATTGAGACATTACTCTGAGAAACTGAAGTGGCCATCTCCTTCCCTTGTCATTTTTTTCCTGAAATTTGGATGACCTGGGCCCCAAATCTTTTTCTCCACATTTCCAAGGAAGCCTCTCAAATAAGACTTTGATGTCATAGAGTCCCTGTGATGAATACTCCAGCATGAACTTTTGTGTTCTAAACATCTCCAATTGCATTACTGGCTTTTCACATTACAGTATAGTTCTTTGGGTGTACGCTTTGTCTTTTTTCTCAAATAACAAGCTTTTGAGGGCAGCTTTATTATCTATTTAATCTTTGCTCCCCTAGCACCATTCCCAAAACATAACAGATTCTTTGTCAACGATGATAGCTATATAAAAGGGGACTTCAAAAAGTTCATGGAAAAGTGTAAGTAAAGTACAAATTTATTTTAATGCAAAAAAATTTTGGCATTCAGGCTTTTTTTTCATAATATGCATTTTCTATTAACTTTTTGAGGACCCATTTCATACTAGCTGCATCTAGAATAAGATGAGGAGAGAGAGAGGAGGCCAAAGTCAGGAAGGCTACCTGGAAGGCAAAGATCAAAAAAGAGGAAGTAACTACCTATCCCAGCCTAGATGAAAAGAGACAAGTAAAATAGATTTCGGAGACATTCCAGGGATGGCATTATCAGATTATGATGAAATAGATATAGAAAATTAACGAAAGAAGAGAAACCAACCTGATTATGGAACAAGAAGCAAAAAATTAGGAAAAAAATTAAAGGAAATAAAGGAATGAAGAGCAGATACAGAAATAAGAACCAGAAGAAACTAGTTTAGTTTTAGTTTCTCTACATTCCTATTAAAGTTAGATAACCAACATCAAAATAATATGGTACTAGGTATTTAACTGATGGACAAGAGTATTCTCTGAAAATATTTCTTGTAGGAGATTGATAATCTTCTGCTGAAATCCGTTGTTCTCTATTCCTTGAGAACATGGCTTTTCTAAATTTCCCAGCCCCTCCAAAATGTTAGGGTGGCTACATGACAGTGTTTGTCAGGGGATTATAAGCAGAAGTACAGTGTGCCAGCTCTGGGCCTAGGTTTGAGATTGGATGTACCTTCTCAATGTTCTTTCCCTCGTGGCTGGTTGGGTCTCACAGTGACCTAGTGTTAACTGTGAAAATGATGATAGGCCCCTGATGGTGGAGAAGGCAATGAAAATTCTGGATCCTTGAATGGTGTGCAGAACCAATGGCAGACCTGGAATGCTCATCTTGGATTATTACATCAAAAAATAATAAACTTCCATTTTTTTAGGCCACTGACTTATGATTGCCTCTTTTTTACAGTACCATAACTCACACACATACTATATTTGGCTTATTTGGGGTTCCTTTGGTTTTAAATTAAGTTATTTATTTTAATTGTCAGAGGGTGTGTACAGTCATCAGAGAAAGAGACAGAAAGCTAGAGAAAGCAACCCCCAAGAGGGTGTGATCATGCCACAATCCATTCTCTATTTCTCAGTTCTGTCAGGAGTTGGGGCAGGCACACACATATCCCTAGCATGTATTTCAAGTTGCCGTGGCCAGGACTGGAGCCACAGTCAGTCATGTGGGATCTAGGCCCACTAACCACAGGTTATAGGACTAGCCCTAAAAGGAGCCATCTTGATCTTAAGACTGAGAAGAATGACACTGCTCTCTAAACTATTTGCTCATTAAGATGACACAGAAATAGTGACAAAATAATGGGTGGACCTTAAGAGAATCTGCCTAGCTACACAAGTTTAAAAGCAACTTTCTCAGCTCTCAGAGTCAGAAAACTCTGTGCTAATCCCAAGCAGAAAGTTTGTTTTTATGTACTCCCATAACCAAGCTCCTAACCTCCTTGCCATGGTTGCTAGGAAGCTTATAGATAGCTCTGTGAGATGACACTAGCAAGTATGCTAGCAAATACATAGGACTGTGGACACATGGTATATGAATTCTTGGTCAATGGCTTTCATTTCCTTACTCATATTTCCTCTCTTCACTGACTACCCAGAGTATAAATTCTGCCCTCCTAAGCTGAATAGGATATTTATAAGTCACTTCAAATCATTTCTGGAGTGAGATGGGACATAAAATAAATAAATACATACATTTTCGAAAGGACTTCCTTTTTAAAAACTAAAGTATATGCAGAAGCAATGACACCCGAAGGGCCAATGTGGGCTGTTCCAAAGGTGATTTCAAAACAGCACTATTTGGATAATCTACTTTGTAGCCTGCAATTTTCTGCTTTTTACAGGCAAAATATATTTATTAAGCTATTTATAGATTTTTAACATATAATTTACTGTTCTAAACACTCATTTCTTGATCTTTGCTCTTTATACCAGACATCCACTTAGTATAGCATATATTACTCAACTGTCATAATAAGAGAGGCAAAATGAAAACACTCTGCTTTAATTTAGTACAGAATTAGGTTTTAGTAACTCCTTTCCTCCTTTTTGGTTATATTATTTATATATACAAATTAAATAAATCATTTTCATAAGAGCTTTAACAAAATCTGAATGGACTTTTTGTAATGGGTTCCACCTCCTACAAGTTTAATGATACTGTATTGGAAGAATTATACAGCCACTGAAAAGATTGTAGGAAGTAACACACTAGTCATATTGCACCTATTCAAAAGTGATACGAAAGGTCAATTCCATTTAGGATTTCAAATATACCTTAATTTTAAAGCTTCTGAACACCTCACATATAATCATGAACACTTTACATATAATAGTGGCAGTGTTCATTTAAGAAAAACGTGTATTAACTTTATGCTAAATATATTTAATACTAAAATATATTATACATTTTAAAGGGTTTAGAAAACTAAAGGTGGCAAAAAATAGATATTTTCAAGATTTCTGCAATGCCCAAGATTCATGGTCGCCAGGCAAGTAGGGAGCACGAGACTGCAGAGGGTCTGGGCTGCTCTTACAGCACCATTATGTGTTTAGTTGATGATTTATTCAAACCCACTTCCAAACCTACTAATAGCTCCCTTATTGCTTTAATGCAACCAGTACACCATTCATAACTGTCAAGGACCAATTCATCGGAACTGGGACTTTTTAGGACTCCAAACTTGTCAAAATGTCTTTTCTGTTGTCAGCATACCTAAGATTATAAACACAATTGTTTCAGTCTTCCACATTTTTGTAAATACTCCCATTTTTGTAAATACTTTACAATACATCTACCCAATTTTTAAACTAACCTATCAAAGGAAACATACTCAAATCATAAGTAAACATGGTATTTTAGATACTTGTTTGCTTGTGGTTGATAGTGATGCCCTCTGAATGTCTCTCAACTAATCATTGGTAAATAATATTGGCTTTTTATAAAATAAAAATAAACCATAGCATGCACAACTTGACAAGTATAAGCAACCAAGTGACTGAAATATGGATGAGATCTAAACAAGGTGGCAGAGACATAACTACACACCTTAGTCTGATGGTTATGGTTCTCTTATGTTTAAAAAACATAGAGAATTTTCAGTAATGGATAGATTTGTAGAGCATAACACTTCAGGAAAAAGATTCTATAAGAGTGCATATTGAAAAACCCAATTTATATAAAGCAAAAAAATAAGCAAATAAAATAATGAGGAAATAATTAAACATTTGGGATAGTGATTATCTAGAGGAAGTGGTGGGAGGTATAGAAAACAAGATTTAAAGAGCATATAAGAGACTCCCTAAATTCTTATGAGAATGTCATAAAAAAGAAATCCTATAGATCAGAAAACATCCTGAGGTTGATAGGTATATAATGGGCAAATCCTTGTTACTTTATAATTATTTTGGTAAGGGAAGTTTATTAATATTTTCAAGAGGAAAAAAAAAGGTTTATAGTATACTAGCTCAGTGTAAAATGTCATTCCTAACATTACAAAGGCTCAGAAAGTTTTCTCAGGAGAATTTTCTGATGTTTTGCCCGTATCATCAGGAATTTCGACAGGAATAAAATGGCACTCGATCTTCTGGACAGCTTGGTGTTTGTCTTTGGCTGTCAAGCAAAAAGGGCTGCAATTCTACTCATCTGGAGAAGATTACAATACTCTGCAAAATAAGGAAAAATAGAAAATGGAATAACAGGATGCTGGCCAGTTAATTTCTCAAGCTCCCCTTGGAAGAGGGCTTAGCTCCACCTTGTAGTGCTGGGATTAATGAGCTAAATTCCCCACAGCATTAATATTGTCAGATGAAAATACACCTAGGAACTGGCATTTCAAGTCATGAGGCATGAAAGCTAAAGATTACATCACATGGATTTTTTTTTTTTAATTCAAAAAGGAAAAATTCTCACTGGACACACAAATAGTATTTTGTTTTTAAATCTTAAAAACTTTTAGAAATTATCCATTTATTCAAATAATCAGGAGTTTTTTAACATGCTAAAATGCATATAATTAGACGCTGTCAATAAAAAGAAAGTTCCAGTTTAAATTTCAATTTTAACGCTATGATTTCAATATTTTTCAGATGTTTCTCCAAAAGCACATGCACCTGCTCAAAGAAAAGAAGAGGGGGTTTACTACTATAATTATCTAGAGACCATTTAACTTCAGGATGAAAAAAAATACACACACAGACATACACACACAGAAGTACAATATATATACTATACATATTACATATATATGCGTAAGTAAAAATGTGAGTGAATATACATTTTTGTTTCATTACAATAACACCTTAAAGAATTTTAAAATTGCATTCCTTCTTTAATACCATAAACTGTGCAATAAGCTGTGTATTACATCATTATATCAACTGAACACAGATATTCCCTGAAGAACTGGCTCGGGAAAGGACCACAACATGGTAGCCTATCCCATCCCCCTTTGGCTTGGATTCCAATTAAGTCTAACCATGAGGGAATGGCTTTCTGCCAAAAGCATAACAAAGGGAAAGGACAATGTTAGTGTCGGGCCATGGGGAAATTAAAGGCAATAATGGAGACTGGTGTTTCTGGAATTGCCCCTCTGATCTAACCTGGAAATGCTGAGAGAGAACTGGTACAAACCTATCATGTCCTCTTACGTTCTGATTTGTCATTTTTTGTTGTTGTTGCTTCCCTTTTTTTTTTAGTAAAAAAACCTTCAGTACATAAGGCTGTAGAGTAAGGCTGTAGCACACACAAGCTAGTGAAAGAATGAATACGCCAAGATTATGTGTTCTTATTTTTGTGCCCCTTTCTATGTCTGTGTCACTCCACCAAGCTCTTCCTCTCCCAGAGTCTGGTTAACTCATCTAAAGCCAAGTTTCATAGCAGGAAACAGGTGGCGACCTGGTGTTTTGTCAACTCCTTGGGTTGTGATGTGGGCAGTTGGTTCTTTGGTACTTGAATCCTAACATAATGAAGAAACCAGACACCTGAGTTCTAACCCCAGCTCTGCCACGGCCTTACTGAGTGCCTCAGGCAGGTCACATCTTCTCCCTGAGCCTTTGTTTTCTCCTCTGCCAAATGAGATTCTCCAATGGTTTTCAAAGATGTGCTCCAAGGAACCCTAGAAATCCCAAAAATCCTTCCAGGACTTCGCTAAGATCAAAACTCTTTTCATAATAACACTAAAATGTCCTCTGCCTTTTCACTTTCATTTGCTCACTAATACACAGGAGAGTTTTCTAGAGGCTACACATGATATCATAACTGATTAAATATAGAAGCAGATGTAAAAATCTAGCTACTTTTCATTTAACTAGACCTAAAAGCAAGACGATACTATGGTTCTCACTAATACGAGTGTAGTTATTTTTCATAAACATGATATTTTGTTTATAATGTATTTGTTAATGTTATCTGAAATGAATTAATAAACATTTGAAAATTTCTCTTTTAATACCTAATAAAATTAAAAATTCATAGATACAACTCACATAAACTAAAGCTCTTGGGAGTTCTCGATAAATTTTAAGATTGAAAACTGATTGAAGACAGAGAGTTGAGAAATGCTGGATGAGATCCTTTGAGGTCCCCTTATGATTCTTTGATCCTCTACATGCCATCAGATATCATTACCTGCACAGAGCAACTTCACTGGGGAACTAAAGTATCTAATTTACCTTTGCCTGTATAGACACAATTTATGAACAAATAATTGAGAACACTTTTAAAACAAAAATAAGTTAACAATTTATGGGTTACCCAGTGAACCTAGTAGACCCACAACTGTCTTCTGAATAAAAAATCCACATTCAATTACTCATACCTGGATTGCTCTTCATTTTGCGCCTGTATTTTAAAATAAAATATATGCTAAGAATTAGAACCTGTCCAAAGTCAGTCACTTGTGGAATGGATATCAGGGAAGCCCATGCGATGATTCTGTGCAAGAATTCTAAACAACAGGGTCATTATATACAGAACACTAAACTAGTCTATCAGAACTTCACCTTGGGGGCGTTGGATGTAACATGTTGAGAAGTCTCTAGAGAGCAGTGTGCCACACACACGGAAAGACACAAAGACCGTATGCCAAAGCTGAGAGAGCGTGGAAGCCATGAAGTGGTAACAGCTATTATAAAACAGAAAAAATGTCACAGAAGAGAGTGAGAGCAGAGACAAAAACCATCAATAAATACAGCACAAGAAAAAGTAAAACATAGGGAGAAACCAGGACAAGTAAAAATTTCCACATGAGAATGGCACACAGCTAGGAGTGCTACCTCCTGCCAGGATGAAGTCCTCCATCTGCCCAGTAGGTCTCCATAAGCCCTCTTCAACTGCTTAGTGGTACCTGCTCTCCTCACATCCTCGTACAATAACCAAGCCAACTGGGGTATGTTTACTTTTTTATTTTAGAAAAGTCTAATACAGTTCCTCAGTGCTAATGTATCTATTAAGAGATGGAAATTTAAAGAGATGAACAAGGCAACAGTAGTATATTTTCCTGATGGCAAGGTGATTAAGGTGGCTGGATCCCATGTGGCCAGCTTCATGGTTCGAGTCCCAAACCAGCATGTGCTCTGCATTTTGAGCCTGTATTCTAAAATAAAAGTTATTCCAAAAAATAGCACTTACCCCAAAGCCAGTCACTTGTGAAATGGATATCAGGGAAGCCCATGTGATAATTCTGTGCAAGAATTCTATACTACAGGGTCATTATATAGGCCTGAACACTAGTTTTTAGCAAAACTTAAAAAGATATAGCATATTTTCAAGCAAATACATAGATAAAACCTTTAGGAGCTATGTGTAGGACTCTAGACATTTTATATATTGAATACAAATCTATCCTGTCCAGACTTAGACATACACATACATGTGCCCAGTTTTCAAGACCAGGATTTAAACTGTAGAGGTCATATGGAATCCAGTTTCCTTAAGAACTGGGCTATAGGCCTGGCTTTAATTTCATTTTTCCATGAACTTTTTTGTCTTTGAGAGATTTTTGCCATAGGACACGTGTACTCACTGGAGAGAAAGAGAGACAAAAGGCAAGAAATCATCCCACGGGGAGATGACCATGCCACAGTCCCTTCTCCTCTATTCTCCTCTTTGGATCTTGGGCACATACACATGCACGCACGCATGTGCGTGCACACACACACACACACACACACACATGCGTGCTCAGCCGGCATGTGTTTTAAGCTGCTGGGTCCAGGACTCCAACCGCAGTCAACTACGTGGGAGTCCAGCGATGTTAACCAGTTCGCCATCTGCTGGTCCTTCCATGAATTTTTAAAAAATTCTCCTCATACTCTATATTTTTTTCCTGTATGTGTGTGTGTGTGTATATATATACACACACACACACACACATACATACACACACACATATATATATACACATACACACACATATACATATACTTATTATAAGGTTTAATTTATAAAATAGGTACAGTAAGATATTAAGAATAACTAATAATAACATTGAACAAGTATGGCAATATACTGACATACCAGTTATATAAAGTGATATCTTTAAACATTTTATTGACTGATAGTTACTTCATATGAGTAAAGAAGAGACAAAAGGACAGTGCGAGATTTCATCACACTACTCAACATGGCACTTTCAACTTATAAATGGTTTATTTCTATAATTTTTCATTTAACATTTTTTATTGTGATTGATTTGGGCAACTGAAAATGTGGAGAGCAAAACCACAGAGAGAGGAATCCTGTATCATTACAAAGATGCTAGTGCAAAGAGGACGCAGGGCCTCAAGCCAGATGACTAGAGGGATGATTGTGGCTTTAAAGAAGCTGAAAACACAGCATTGGAGCCCATCAAAGAGCTTAGAGCTGGAAACATGAGTTTGGGGTGCAATAAAGATTGAACTGAACTAATGAGAGGGTATGAGAGAGAGAGGACAGAGAGGAGAGAAATCCAAGGAGACAACTAGATACAACGTATGATAATGAGGCAGAAGCAGGAAAAGGAATGTGTGAAGAAGACAGAAAAGCTAGAATAGAATAAGAAAATATTAAAATTGTTCCTCCTCTAGAAGCCAGACCAAGGGAGAGTTTCATGTTGTCCAGTTGAAGAAGCCAAAGACATAGGTGGCATCTTTGTTTCCTCTCTATCTTCATACTCCACATTCAATCTATCAGCAAACCCAGTAGATTTTATTTCTAAATCTGTTCAGTCTGACCACTTCTCATCTTTGTCATTTCTCCCAGCCTGGCCCAAGCATCAACTCTTCTTGCCTAAAACTTGCAGTAATCTTGGATTCCACTCTGTCTCCCAAAGATCTAAACCCAGAACAGCAAAGTGAGGCTCTTGAAATATCAGGCAGATCATATCAGGTCTCTGCTCAAACAAACAAACAAACAAAAAAATCCTTCATTTGTCTCCAGGTCTTTCAAAGCCAAAGTCCTTGTGATGACTGAGAACGATAAGCCCCTATGTGACCTGGCTATCATTACTTCTCTGAATTTGTCTCTCACTACTCACACCAGCCCTCTCACTCCACTCCAACATGGCCTCTTGCTCCTTCTAGAGCCTATCAGGCACACTCCTGTATTCAGACCTTTGCATTGGCTGTTCTCTTCTCAAATGTTCAAGTGAGTCATCCAGGTCACAAAATTTAAAAGGTAAGGTTATACAAGTGCCAACCCTGAATTAGTACCACCTTAAATTTTCAGTCCTAGACATCACATTTGCCTCACTCAAGACCTAGTCCTGTAGGTCTTGCAATTGATGGTAATCTTAATTAGATAATACAGTTTTTATTTATTATGTGAATTAATTATTGTTTTTATTCTTCCTTTAATACTAAGGAGGATGGCACCAGCAGATGGTGTAATGGCTATCTCGCTGGACTCCCATGTAGTTGACTACTCTTCAGGTCCCGGACCTGGTGGCATAAACTCATGCCGGGCTCGTGTGCCTGCATGCCCAAGATCCCAAGAGGAGAATGGAGGAGAAGGAATCGTGGCGTGGCCATCCCCCCTGGGGAGTGATTTCTCCCTTTCTGTCTCTCTGTCTCTCTGTCTCTCTGTCTTTCTGGTGAGCGTACGTGCCCTATAGCAAAAATGTATAAAAAAAAATACTAAGGAGGAAAATTTTATCTGTTTTCAAGTACTCAGGACAGCATCTAGAATATAATAGGCACTCAATAAACATTTGTTGAATGAATAAATGACAGTGGGATGCCCGAAAAAACACCAAGTGCTACAGATAAGTCATATAGCCTATAGATTAAAAAGAGGTTACAATTTTGAGAATAAGATGAACATTATTTATTCCTAAAAGCATAGGCAAAGTTATAAATTAAAGTGTAGATGGTAGAAGATTAATGAAGCAAAAGTGTAAATATGAGGTTTACTTTCCAGAAACCCAACAGCAGCAGCCTAAGTTATAAGGCAGCAAGAAACAGTGGCCTTTCCTTGGAGTCTGAAGTGGAGAAAAAGTTGAGCAATAAAGGCCTTAGCTTGTAGGCCAGGGGCAGGTGAATGGTCAGAGTGGGCTAGTAACCAAGATTTGTAAGGAGAGGGAGACACGTGATTCATAGCAAAAGGGAGAGATTCAGAGATGACTGCATTCTTGAAGATGCAAAAGACAAATGGTAGCTGGCTCTGTGAGGAGAGCAAAAGAAGAGGAAAACAAGGAGAAAATAAAAAGACAGAATAGTTTATTAAAAGGAGTTATTTGGAAGAGATGTTCACAATGGCCCAGTGGACAATGAGGCAATGCTTATAAAATTATAACCATGGGACCAGCAGTTGGCGTGATGTCTATGTTGCTGGACTCCCATGTAGTCGAACACGGTTCAAATACCGACCCGGTGGCTTAAACTCACACCGGGCACATGTGCATGCATGCCCAGGATCCCAAGAGCAGAATGGAGAAGGGATTGTGGTGTGGCCATCCCCCCTGGAGGGTGATTTCTCAATTTCTCATTTTCTGTCTCTCTCTCTCTCTCTCTCTCTCTCTCTCTTCTCTCTCTCTCTCTCTGGTGAGAGCATGTGCCCTATAGCAAAAACCTCTCAAAAAAAAATTATAATCACATCACATACTATTAGTTCCTGCTCCTGTGGTGAAAACAGAAAGAACTTGGTTTCTAGTAAGAAGACAATGTGAACTGACTAAATTGAAGACTCATTTACAGAGGAATAGACCAAAAGTAATAGATAAAACTGGGTGAAAGATAAAAGATTAATCAAGTCCTAAATGCAAGGATATCCAATTATAAAATAAAATTGACAATCCTTTCAGTATTTTTTATAAAGGATTCCCAGTTGGCCCAGTCCCATATCTCAATGATTAAGGGAGCTATATCCCACCTGGCATAACTCAGTTTGAATCCTAGCCCCAGTGGCTTAAAAAATATGCCAGGCATGTGTGTGTGCATGCCCAAAATCCTGATGGGAAAGAGGAATGGAGGAAAACGGATTCCTTCATAACTATGTCCCAGTGGGGGGGTTCTCTCTCTCCCTCAGTAACTCTCTCTCTTTCCCTCTCTCTCTCTCTGATGAGCACATATGCACCCTCTGGAAAATAAGTAAATAAATATAAATAAAGGATTCCCAGCTTTCTCGATCATTAAGGTATTCATTAAACATCAAACTTCTGTCGGAAATTAGACCTGCTACCACATGCTGTGAATGAAGGGCTCTGATCTTAAGGGGTTTGGAAAACACGGTGGAAAAAGAAAGAGAGAGGCCATTTTCATCAGTGTCTGCAGCCAGCGAGAGGGATATTCAGAATCACATTTCGGATGAACTATGAGCGTGAGCAATATATTCACCTGGTGCTCACAAATCCCAGGGAAAGTTAATTAGCCACTTGGGGATGCAGTTACATTTTCTCTACCATAGATGTACTGTGGGAAAAGGGCAAAAAGTTGGAATCACTTTTACCAGGAATGAGATTAGTTTATACACTGGTTTCAAGCCTGGTTTTCTACATAAGTGAAAAATGAAACTAGAAACACATGTGCTCTGAGGTTGCACCTGATTCACTCCTTGTTTTAACAAGGACATCTAGAATGACGATCAGGTCTGCACTTTTATGGGAGGACTCACTCAATCTTTCCCCACAGGGCTCATCCAGGCATTCATTAAGGCCCAGCCATACTAGTGCACACTGGTTGACACTGCTACTCAACAGGCAGGTTCAATTCCCAGCTTACCCTAGAAACCTGATGGGGTGATGCACATTATAGTGCCAGCTACTTGGGAGGCTGGGGCAGAAGAATCATAACAAAGCAAGATCCTATTCTGATTTCTGTTTTGTTTTGTTTTGTTTTAATTATTTTAAGTACTCATCAATATTTTGCACAAGAGGACAGTGGTCTTTCCTCCCAGGAACTTATAGGATATATGTACCTTTTTCCTTTTTCTACATGCCTAAGTCATTAACACACTGTATCACTTTATTGGGTCAAACCTTCCTCAACTGAGCACATTTTCATTGTTACAACCTCAGAAATTTGTAAAAAGTAAATTTCATTTCTGTTGCACTGGAATTCTTTTTGAAAAAGTCAGATACTTTTAAGTACAACAAATATCATATGTATCTAAAGTAATCACTCTCTCTTTCCAGGCTTGCTTAAAATGTTGGTTAGCTTGTACAGATATTATAATCATGTGAACTGTTCTGTCTTTTAAAGCAGGACAGAGCTAGCCCACACATCATAAACAGTATACACACACCCTTTTTAGCAAATCCTATTACTGTATAAAGTTTCAGCCCAATAGCCACAGGTGCAAGAGGTACTATGTCTGCAGTTCTCAATCACATTCTCTTTCATTATGGGCTATTTCAGCCAGCATGATCTATAATGAATGTATTGTGTTTTATGCTCTTTCAGAAGTTCTAGCCAGTGTCTATATGCCTTTGCTTTGGTGTTCCTGAGAGGAGAAGAGCCTCAGGGAGGGGTGGAAGAAATTGGAAAATATAAATAACAAATCAAAAATTACAATTGATTGGATAAACAATTTCCCTTAGTCTGTTTCTTAATAAGTGATCGATTTTATGATCAATATTCATTATTTCCCAGAACATACCAAACTGCTTATTGAACAAATGAATGGCTGAAACTACAATGACACAGAATCAAAAAGGTGAACCAATTTCTTTAATAACATGGGTTGCACAGACTATGTCATCTTACCTGGTCGTTCCACATCAATGCCCTGTTCTGCATAGCCCTTTGCAAAAGGCTGAAGTTCAGGAAAACAGGGGAGGTAATTCATCACTCATTAAAAGAACTGGGTGATGGGAGCACATGTTTGTATGTGTGAGGGCTGAGATGCAGGTTGTGCTGGACTATCTGCCGTGTGCTCAAAATAGTACCGAGTTGCCAAACCAGTTTGTCTCTTAAGGTATTGCCTTTTCAAATCAGTGGACTCCTTGGATGTATGAAGAGTTGAGAAACCTAGAGTGTATTCATATTCTAGATACACTTCTTGTTGAAATTCAGGAAGAGGACTAACAAATATTGAGTCAAAATAACTGAAGCCAAATCAACAACTTGAGAGTTAATCTTGCCATTTTGTTTGCTTGTTCTGCATTGTGTTGAACTTCACCAACTCAGATAAACTGTTACAAGCATCCAGGATATTTAATTCTGTCATTCCTCTCATTGCCCTGAAATAATAGAATGACTGATATGTCTTCAATGGCTGTCTCTGCCCTGATTTCCGTGGTAGCCAACGGGCTCATGTACATAAAGACGCTACAGAGAAATGCAATTGCACTGGTAGTTCACATGAACACTAACTTCACAAACAAGTCACAGCAATGTGGAAACAGGCTCCAGAATTTAGCGGAGGTGGTCAGCAGAATCCTCGCCTGGTGACGTACACTCATGGGCGGGTCTCTAGTAGTGGCGTGGCACCTGTGATTGTCTTGTCCCTGCAGCCTGCAGAGTGTGGAACACAACAGCTTGTCTGCTTCTGTTCAGCCTCGCCTTTCTCATTTCTCATCTCAGAGTCCCATAGTGTCTGTACAAATGCCTAATTACCCAGCTCTATGAGAAATGCTGGACTGATCAATTATGAAAGCAACAAATGATTAACCAGTTTTTTTTTTTTTTTTTTTTTTTTTTAAACCACATCACTTACTTAAAGTCAGTCATCCAAGGCTTTTCCAAACTACTTAGGAAAATCTCATTAAATCAGGCTCCCCTAATTAGGAATTAGATAATTCTGACAGGAGCAAAGCTGAAGTTTACCTTTGTACTGTCTATTAAAAAAATATTTTTGCAAAGAAAAGGAATAACATAAACAAGACTTAATGATTTTCTAAATCTAAAGTTCTAGGGTAGATTAGATTCAACATTCTCCTTAGCATCTTGACAGCAAGCTGTCAACCCTGAAGCCTATCTTCATGCTGTGTATAAACCTCCACCTACAGAAAATACTCAAAGCTTTAATTGTAAAACATTCTTAGCTATCACTAAAGGAGGTCTTGGTGAAGACTTTCCTAGATAACCTAATTGGAGCCTAGTTATAATTAAAGCTATTTTAATATATGCATAAATGTCTCATTTATACTGCACCATCAGGAATTCATACAAGTAAAATTTTCAGGCAACCAATATTTTTATTTTAAGCAGCAATGCTTGTTTATTTTAATTTAGGAGAAAAGGCATAATGATTAGGCTGAGTCTACTACTGGGTGCATCTTGGGTAAGTTCATTTCTTTTGCCTCACTTTCATCACCTGTAAAATGGGAATAAGAATGGTAATGTGTTCTGTATATAAGATAAAGCCCTTAGATCAATATTTCTTTCCCGATAAATGCTCATTTAGTACAAATTACTATTGCTTAATCCTTTTACAAAGAACTCAGAAAAAATATATTGCAGAGTATGCTGAGCATAATTTAATCCATTCTTATTTATTCAAAATCACTATTATGAAAAGAACTGTATTATACCTTAGAGGATCACTTTTTCTTTTATTAAATCACATCAGATTATCTTACTTGGCCTCTAATAGTTCTTCATCTTTCTCTTTTCATGGCTATTCATTATCGGCTATCAGTATGTCCCTGGTGTTTCTAACAAAGTGCCTTGTTTTACACACAATGGCCCAGATGGGGTTCTGTGATCAATGACACACTATCCTATGAAGTAAATTTATGTGTTTTCTGGAAGCTGGTTCTACACTGCTAGTAAGGCCTTTCCCATGTTCTCCTGAATTCTTGAGTCTAGCCTTAATGATTGAATTTGCTGGATGTCAAGGTTCTTCATAAGCACAGTGCTTAAAAGTCCTAACTATAAATTTATTTAAAGTTTCATAATCCAAAATTCAGACTGAAAATGGCCATCATCCAGTTAACAATTTATAGAACTTATTTATGAGCTGGCCCTGTGTCTAATGGTTAGAGTAGCCAGATCCCACATGGCTGATAGCAGTTTGAGTCCCAGCACTAACAATTTGAAAAACATGCTACATGCAAGTGCCCAAAATTCCAACAGGAAGGAGGAATGAAGAAGGGACTGCAATGTAGCCACACCCCATGGGGTGGGGAATTTCGTTCTCTCTCTCTCCATTTCAGTTTCTCTGTCTCTCTCTCTGGTTTGTGCACATACGCTTTGGCAATTTAAAAAATATGTATTTCTATGAATTATATGCTCCTTTTAATTACTAGAGGTTCACTGTAGTAAGAATGGTTTATCCGTGTCCTGTAGAAGACTGTGACTTGATAATGTACTGTTTTTCTTCACCACCCGGTTTCACTCATGAGTTACATCAATCTAAAAAGTGTATAAGTTTAAGAAGATTTGGGGTAGAATCTTTCCCCAATCTTTCATCATCTGATCTGAAGTCTCTGAAATAAGACTCACATCAGAAAAATGAGATCTGGAAACCTGTTAACAGCAAAGTCTCCAAGCATGGTGCATGCATTCTTCTAATAAGTTTTCATCCATCAGCATCAGACTCAGCACAAATGGAGTACAGACTTTATCTTACATGTGCTACACTGCAGTGTTTTTTCATCTTACGGGGTGTAACATAAGCTGATGTGGCACTCAGGATTTACAGTATATGGATGTATCTTTTACTTAACAAGAGAGAAGAATGTGTTTTCTCCAGAGAAGAACAGATAGATGTCGGAAGACATCTGCTCTAAAATATCTTATTATAAAATGTCCATCTTATTCCTTTCAATGTCAAATATCGCAGAACCATGATCAAATGACATTATTTAATGGTGATCACTGGTGATGATGAATACCATAAGGAGATCCACTACTGGTAGTAATTTCCTGAGTCTAGTAGTAGCATTTCAGTAGGAAATGGGGGTGAAAGAAAGCAGAAAGGAAAGGGAGGAAAGAAGTGAGGTAATGGCACCACTAGCCCAGAAATTAAAATAATACAGCAGATAATATAGAATCCCCTCCTTCCGCTGCCAGGCTCAAAATAGAATAAAAAGAAGAGCGCTACCAATCCCAAGGCGCTTTCATGGAAGGAGTCATACAGACTCTGAAAATACTAGATTTGCCACTAACCTGGTGCGGAACATTAATTCTAATACTTTTCAACTAAACAACCACATCAATTTATTTATAGGTCCATAATCTAGAATGGCAAATGGCATAACCCAGAAAAGCTTTGTAAATATTTAGAGCTCAAAACGAATGCCAGTTTATATTTATAATCCAACCATCCACAAGATGACACCATCCTTTGGATCCAAAGCACCCGTGCTTTGACCAAACACCTTGGCCATGTCCTTGGTCCTGGTTGAAGCTAGGCCCCGCATCAGCCAACACCTCTTCTTCCAGTGAGCCCAGCATGTAGCTGCACTCTGTGCTGGAATGCGAGGGCAGCTGCAATGGCTGTGCTGCCTTCCAACTTCACAGAAGTAGGAAGAAAGAACTTACTCTTGTAAAACCTCGCACCGTTTCATTCTTCTAGTTTGGGTTTGTACATTATCTTCTCTGTCTCTCCTTGAATTCCAATAATCATTCACCACCACCAAGGAGCAGGGCTATTTATTTACTTCACTCATGTTCTTACCCTGTCAAAATCTGTTTTCAAATTAATTTAATTAATTCATCCGAGTGACATAATTACTTCAAGTATTTCCATCACCCAAAGAGAGTCACATTATAATAGGGATCAGTGTTGTAGAGAGTTTCTAATCTGCAGTGTATAAGATGATATACTCAGATAGAGAAGGGAAATATTAGTTCTTATACTCATATGTATTTTTATGTACAAAAATTAAGAGATTTACTAAGATTTAATATAGGTTGGTTCAGGAAACTTCACTCCATCTGCAAGCAGTCATATGTCACATAAGTTAAATGAAGTGACCTGAGGAAAGAACAGGAAGTCCACAGTGTAGAAGGGTTGACAGGCATGCCCTCCAGTCATCAGACTACTTATAGTTTATTGTGATACTGCACAGGTTGCTTCGGCTTACTTGAGTAGATTTGTGCATTATGTTATCAAGTTGGAACTAAATTAAGCTTTTTCACATAAATGAGAAAATTTAAAAGTGTGTTCCAAAACACTTTTTATTGGCATAATTGATAGGCAAAGAAGTTGAAGTGAAAGTGTCAAAGTCCTACAGGGTTCACGGCAACCATGACAACCACAGAATCTTGAAAATACAGCCAGTCACCACACTGCAGGAGGGATGGCATACGCGTATGATGGGGGTCCCATAAGATATAATGAAGGTGGGAAATTCTCGTGAGCTGGTGACATCATAGTGCAATGCATGACTCATGCATTGTGGTGATGCTTTTGTAAACCAAGCTACTGCCCTGCCAGTTGTGTGAAAGTGTAACACATACTATTACTTACAATACATAAGGCATGATAATTACAATGAACAACATAATTACAATGAAACAACAATGTTTCTGAGTTACATACCTACTGTACCATACTTGTATCATTATTTTAGTGTGTACTCCTCCTACTTCCATAAAAAAAAAAGGTTTACTATAAAATTGTGTTCTGTGTGACACTACAGCAGCCTCATGCAACTCATGTTTACTATTTCTTGATTGCATCATTCTCCCTTGTGCTTGATTTTATTTCTTGTCTTATTCAGCATGGCCCTTGCAGCAAGATAAGACATGGAAGAGGAAAACAGTGATACTATCTTGACCCTGTATAGGCCCAGGCTATTGTGTGTGTTTGTGTCTTAGTTTTAAAAACAAAATATTTTAAAAGTTAAACAAGAGTTTAAAGAAATAAAAAGCTTATATAATAAGGATATACTGAAAAATTTTGTCTAACTGTACATTGTGATTGGGTTTTAAGCCAGATGTTATTATCAAAGAGTCAAAAAGTGGGATTCTTTTTTTAATTGTTATTTTTATTGCCAGAGGGCACATGTGCTCACCAGAGAGAGAAAGTACCCCCCCAGTGAGACGTGGTCACACTGCATTCCTTTATCCCCCATTTCCCCATCCCATTGGGATTTGGGGTATAAACACACATGCATCTGGTGTGTTTTTCAAATCACTTGGGCCAGGATACCAACTACGGTCAGCCATGTGGGATCCAGATCTCTACACATAGTGCTAAGGAATAGCCAGTTTAAAAAAAAAAAAATTATTGGGACCAGCAGTTAGTGTAATGGCTATGTCACTGGACTCCCATGTAGTCGACCATGGTTCGCGTCCCGGACCCAGTGACTTAAAACTCACGCCAGGCACATGTGCATGCATGCCCAAGATCCTGAGAGGAGAATAGAGGAGAAGGGATTGCGGCGTGGCCATCCCCCCAGGGGGTGATTTCTCACTTTCTGTCTCTCTGTCTCTCTCTGTCTGTCTGGCGAGCGCACGCTCCCTATAGCAAAAAAAACTCTCAAAAAAGAAAAAAAAAAAAAACCAGAAAGAAAAAAATTTATAAAAAAGTTACAGAAAGCTAAGGTGAATGGTTATTAAAGAAAAAGAATTATTTTTATAAATTTAGTGTCTCCTAGGTGCAGTGTTCATAAAGTACATACTGTATACTCTACAGTAATGTACAGTGATGTCCTGGGCTTTTGCCCTCACTCATCACTCATTCATTGACTTACCCAGAGCAACTTTCAGTCTTGTAAGTTGTGTTCATAGTATGGGAACAGTATACCATCTCTTGCCTTTTACACCGTATTTTTCATTGTATTTTCCTATGTTTTGATGCCATTGTGTTGCAACTGCTACAGTATTCAGTATGGTAACATGCTATATAGGTTTGTAACCTAGGAGCAATAAAATATACCTTACAACTTAGGTGTGTAATAGGCTGTACCCTGTTGCTTTATCTAGTACATTCTGATGGTAACACAACAATGAAATCACCTAATGGCACACTTTTCAGAACATACCCCTGTTGATAAGCAAGACATGACTATACAGTAAAATATTCACAAATCTTGGTAGACACAGAGAGGGCCCATGAAAATCTTTTTTTTTTTTTTTTTTTTTTTTTTCCATGAAAATCTTTTGTACCACACAGAGGTTATCTCATGTACAGGAACAGGAAAACTCTGTGAAACTTACGTATAAGTCTGCATTTTTCTTTTCCTAAAAGACAAGGGGTGTGAATTTGATGATTGTTTTTGGAAGAAAACACAATCTGGCCTTTAAGGTTTAACTTTATGTTTTAATCTTAGATGAGAGAGCCTATATTAAAAAATAAACTAAAATTTGTGCAATGAAAAGAATATTTTAAAATTGGGATTGAGAATCATTTCCATTGTAATATTATTTTATTACTGAAACATGTATCACCTATGAGAAGTTTCCATATTTTCTAACAGCTTTAAAATAGAACATTATAACCTGTTTAAAAACCCTCTAGAGCATACCTCTCAGAGGAATTTAAATCCTTTTGTTAATAATATAAGAATGTATATCTTCTAAGTAGTTTGCAAAGACAACTGATTGTCATCAGAAAAGGACGGTTGCTTCACAAGGAGCAACATAAATGCCTTTAGTAATGAAGGAGACTAAAAATTGGGTATCACAAAATAGCCAGTTGTCCACAGTCCCTTTTTTTTTTTTTTTTTTTTTTTTTTTTTTTTTTTTTTTTTTTGGAGAGGTTTTTCGCTATAGGGCGCGTGCGCTCGCCAGACAGACAGAGAGAGACATAGAGACAGAAAGCGAGAAATCACCCCCCAGGGGGGATGGTCACGCCGCAATCCCTTCTCCTCCATTCTCCTCTCGGGATCTTGGGCACGCACGCACACGTGCCCGGCGTGAGTTTTAAGCCACCGGGTCCGAGACACGAACCGCGGTCGACTACGTGGGAGTCCAGCGACATAGCCATTACGCTAACTGCTGGTTCCCCACAGTCCCTTTTTTACATTTTACATACATGCCTTAATAAAGTATTCTTTTTTGCCAGTCAAAGCAACCATTAAAATAAAGTTTTAAAATAAGCTGAATTTTGAACCAGAAGTTCTAAAGCATTAAAACAAGGTGATAAAACATTTTGAATTATTATAAGTATTCACAGGCATGATAGCAATAATTTTGTGAAAGCAAAAGGTTTGGTACCATTGCTAAATAAATTATTTTATTTCAGTTTTGTCTCCTTCAGTTAAAATATTTGCATATGTTCTATTATGTATTAACATATTCATGCAATAGTACATATATAATTTATAAATCAATAAATATGCATATTTTGGGATAAGTATTCAAAAAAATTATTGATGTGAAACGGAATTTTAGAACTTTAAAGCACTTTTTTTTAGGAGGGTCCCTTTTAATCTCCTTCAATTCTTTCAAATAACATTCCTCAGGTGACATTTCAGAATTTAGTAAATAAGTGAAAAGCATGGGCACAAGAAGTTCTTTTCTTTCACCTCAGAATCCACCTGTGTGTGAAGCAATCATGTCCTGCCTCAGAACTGAGCCAGGTAAGTGTGGTGGGGTTAACGAGCACAAGTAAACTGACGCATGACTGGATTAACCTCAAACAGGAAAACATGACATTCCTATTCTTTATTTTTTCAAAAAAACAAAAACAAAAACAAAAAAACTTTATTACGTTCCTACAAGCTCAATCCCCAGTGCTCGAGAAACAGAGTTGAATTAAATATCATTCATTCTCGGAAAAAGTAAATGCAGCTCATCTCCCCTACGCCGAAGGAAGGCTCACAAGAATCCCAACTTTGAATAAGGAAGTCGTGTCGCCACTTTGTGAAACAGTTACACAAATTGCATTTGCCACATTTGTCCTGTGCCTTTAAATCGCAGGGAGCAGAAGTGCACCTGTGATTTTAAATATTCTTCACCATGTCCTCTGGATACGCTTCACCTTCAGCTATAAACATTCTGCCAGCAAATGCTATTCCAGTCCCTCTATTCCTTCCTCAGCCCTTCTGTTCCTCTGCCCACACGTTTCACGGAACTACCAGAAGCCACCAGGCAGGCAGCTGCCATGGAGCACAGAGCAAGAATGATGCTTTTAACTTCTTGGGGTACATTTTCCAAATGCCAGAAAACACAGAATCAAAGAAAATTAGCCATTCTGACAATCACACAGAGCAGACAAGAGGGCAGATTCAATTCTGCCCCCAGTTACAGAAAAGGCCAAGTGTTTCAAGATCTGTTTTGTGTACTTGTGGTTTAGAAACATGTTCACTGAAAATATGCTGGCAAAATCGCTCAGACCTTTCATTCAGCCCAGAGAAAGTACCAAAAATCGATAAAGCAGCCTTCACGTTGTACGGTACACTCCCACAGGAGATGAGCACAATGGTTTCCATTTTTTTCCCTAGCCCCCTTCTTTTCAACTTCTAAGAAAAGTCTTATCTCACAAGCCCTCCCCAGTACCAGTGTCCAGGAGGAAGCTGTGACCTAATACTGTATTCACTCAGGGTGCAAATTAACCAAAGATCTCCAGAAGTTGGGGACTGGATCCAGAAGCCTTGGCTTTCCATGAGGTTCTGAGAACCGAGTGCTGGGGTGCAGAGTTCCAGGACCCGACTGCCAGGAGCACCTCAGCTCCAGGAAAATCTATTTCCCAGAGAATGGTCAGTCCCAAGGACCAGTAGCCACCGATTTGGATTCCAAAACCAAAATGGTGTCAACATTTGGTATGGATGCATACTTACCTTGTTGTCAGAGAGCATATTCTTTTTATCTCTTTATCAGTAACTCTCCCTTTTCTTTTAAATGTATTTGTTTATTTCTTCTTGGGAGAGAGAAAGACAGACAGATATCACCCCAGCCCCGAAAGAGTCTTTATGCTGCAATTCACTCCCAACTCTAGCACCCAGGACTATAGGCCCATGAGTGTTAGCCCAACATATATAGGGAAACCCTCAGTTGCAAACCTGAGAACTTCCTGTTGGCTTTAGTGTCACAGAGCATTGTGTTACCACTGTGCCACCACAGCTAGCCAGAGGGGACATTCTTTTCAACAAAGCCAAGAGATGTCTCTGGCAACTTCTTTTCTGGGACAGGCACATTTGGTACCATTTATTAAATTCTTGAATTTTCTAGCATTGTCTATTGCTAATCTGCCCAACAGGAACTTCTCTCTCTCTCTCTTTCTCTCTCTCTCTCTCTCTCTCTGTATGTGTGTGTGTATGTATAGAGAGAGAACATGTAGGGCTACCCCATCATGCAGCAGTTGGACACAGTATATCAGGAGCCAGATTTCATGTGGTTGACCACACTTCAACCATGCATGTTGCTCATGGCCCAGCAGCTTGAAAAACATGCCAGGCCCATGTACATGTATGCTCCAAATCCTGATGGGATGGAGAAATGGAGGAAAAAGGACTACATTACCATGCCCCATTGGTATACTCTCTTTCTCACACACGTGTTCACACACACACAAGTGCAGGTACCTTCTGGCAATTAAATGAAAAAAAGAACCTAATTAAAAGTAGTGCAAAACAGGGACTACATAATGGTTACATCTCTGGACTCCCACGTCATTGACTATGGTTCAAGTCCTGGACTCAGCAACTTAAAACTGAGGCTGGGCACGTGTGCATGTAGGCCCAAAATCCCGAGAGGAGAATGGAGAAGAAAGGATTGCGACATGGCCATCCCCCCTCGGGGGTGATTTCTCACTTTCTATCTCTGTCTGTCTGTCTGTCTCTCCATTATGTGCATGCACCCTATAGCAAAAGCTCTCTCTTAAAAAAAAAAAAAAAAGTAATGCAAAACAATAAGGTACATTGTCTGAGGATAACTATATACGGAAAATGTATACAGAGATGCACCGACCAAATTCATTGTTCACAGGCACCTCACAGAGAAGAGGCAGAGCACAGTCATCAGAGGAGAGAACCCTCTACCAATAAGTAAAGTTTATATCTTAAGTTGGCAAAGTGGGTAGTACATGACTGTCACAAGTTCTTATACCGTTGGGAGGTCTTAAATATGGTTTATAATGTATTTCTTTAACCACCTTCTGTGTAGTGATGTTCTCATTATTTAAGCACTCAAAGTATAGAAATTGAGCCCTAGAATCAGATCAATTTTTTCTAATCAATTAGAACTAGCCCTGTAACTTGCTAGCTGAGCAATCATAGATAACTTTCTTAACCTCTCTAAGCACGGGTTTTATTTATATGAAATATACGCAGAAATAACAATATCTACTTCAGAGACAATTGAGAGAATAAATCAGGCTGTACATACATAGTTTAGTTCCATAGGAAGTACTCAACAAATGTTATTAGCTCTTGTCAGTAATTATTTTACACCTTCTCAATGACCTGCTTAATACTCTGTTTGGACTATATTCACTGAGCATCCTTTTTCTGAAGCAACAAGCAAAATACAGAAAACCAAGAGTGGTGAGTTTTCTTCAGAAAAAGCCGTACCCTTTGAGCCCAATCTTACATTGCCCAATGTTTTAAGACATGCATCTTCTATTTCAGAAAATGGTCAGTTTTGTTTTGTTCAGCTTCAGAAATTAGAAATAGATTGGTTCTGCTACTAATGTATCAGAGAAAGATTTATTTTCCACTATTAGAAAAAAATGTTGATGTAGAAATAGTCCCACTAGGTGTTAGATACATAGACCTACTTAGCACATGTGGTTTTCCCACAATTCCAGACCTGAACATTGTGATAATTACATGTACACATATCTACTGCAACCAGTACTCAGTATTATCAGTCTTTAGTTGTCATAAACCAAGATGCTTCTGTAGCACAAAAGGCAACTTTAAGAACCTCCCTCCCCACCCCTGGTCAAAATAAGACTGCCCAGCTTTTACCAATATTACCTGGCAGCATAAAATATCATCAGATATCCTTCCTACTGAAAGGTCTCTTGTGGAATAACACAACCCCCATGTACAATGGATGCATTTAGTCCCTAACTTGCCATCACTGCATACATGCTGGCTGTTCTCCATGGATCGAAGATGGCTCTGTGTGAGACCAAATAGGTAATTTTAGCAGCATCATCAGTCGCTTGGCTAGTTGTTATCAGCATTGCTCAGGGAGCCATGAGGGTGGGAGACGATCCAGGAGAGGTTTCAAAGCCTTTGCTGGTAACATAAAGACCACAGCTGCTGCCTGACCAGTGGCCATAGCCAATGAGCATAGCCAAGACACATTCTATTTGTACTTGATTTTATTCACTCCCCCAGTGGTAGTAAATCTACCCATATTAACTGTGGAAGGTTCACTTTACATACATTTATCTTCGAGATTTGTGTAAATGCTACATTTTCCTCTGGAGATGCCTCATGCAGGAACCATAAGTACTTGTGTCCTTTGGTTCCAAGATCTGGTTGATAAACCAAGAAGGCAACTCCTTTTGTCTTTCAAGTTGATTATACCTGATCTTTAAGATAAACTGACTCAATTATCATCATCGACTTTCAGGTCTTAGCCACAACCCATACAAGTCAATCTCAGACTGTCGTGATCAGCTTTTCCTGTTTACTGACACTTTGTCTAAGATCTGGTTCTGAAGAAATTTCTATTATCCAAAGTTCAAGTTGCTATTTCAGATCACAATTTCCTTTTGAGCCTCTACTCAGCCAGTGGCAGAAATATCCTATTGAATGAATCTGAATAGCTACCAATTTTTTTTCTCCTGTAGAAGTTTTGGCCTTAGGGCATGTGCGCACTCATCAGAGAGTGAAAGAGAGACAGAGACAGTGAGAGGGAAAGTGAATAATCACATCCCCCCAAGAAGGGGATGGCCACACCACTGTCCCTTCTACTCCATTCTCCTCCTGGTATCTTGGGCACACACACACATGGACCCAGCATGAGTTTCAAGCCAGTAAGTTCAAGACTCAAACCACGGTTGCCCATGTGGGAGTCCAGCAATGCAACCGCTACGCCATCTGCTGGCCCCAATATGTCATATTTTTATAAGATGAACAGTTGGATGGTTATCTCTAACTTGTTATCTAGTCCTCCCTGACATCTAAAGACATACCTCTTCAGATCAGAGATATCTCTGCTGCAACTACACTGATGAATGTCAGGGAGGAGACAGTGCCTCATTATCAAAGGCCCAGCCTTTATTTATGTCCAAACTCCCCATCCTATTCAGTTTCCTCTTAAAAAATTATTATTCCTTGGGCCAATCAGGTGGTATAGTGGTTGTGGCAGCTGGATTCCACATGGCCAACCATGAGGTTTGGGTCCCAGGCTCGGCAAATTGAGAGACAGAAGAGACGCATGTGTATGTGTGCCCAAAATCCCAAGAGGAGAATGGAGAAGGGGTTGTGGTGTGGTCATCCACCTGCAGGGTGATTTCTCCCTTTCTCTGTCTGTCTCTCTCTCTCTTTTTTTCTCTCTCTCACTCTGTCTATCTCCAGTGAGCACACATATTCTATGGCAGATAAATTTTTTTTTCTCTTATTCCACAGGGTTAGACAGTGGCACAGCAGTAAAACATGGCACTCTGCAAGGCTGTGCCACATGGGGAAGTACTGGCTTCACATCTAGAGACCTCTCAAAGTCCACCAGTCACTGCGTGCCCATCATCTGGGGCTGGCTGAGGCTGGGGGTGACTTGTGGTGTGAAGACTCTGTTGGGAGGGACCAACAGTTGGCATAATTTCTATGTCGCTGGACTCCCATGTGGCCGACTGCAGTTCGAGTCCCGGACCCGGCGGCTTGAACTCACGCCAGGTGCGTGTGTGTGCGTGCCCAAGATCCTGAGAGAAGAATGGAGGAGAAGGGATTGTGGTGTGGCCATCCCCCCAGGGGGTGATTTCTCGCTTTCTGTCTCTCTGTCTCTCTCTGTCTGTCTGGTGAGCGCACGCGCCCTATAGCAAAAACCTCTCCAAAAAAAAAGTTAAAAAAAAAAAAGACTCTGTTGGGGGTGCTATCTCTGCCTGCCCTTCTTTCTCTCTTCCTGTCTCTTTCTTGTTCATGGAAAAAATAAGCAAATTAGGTATAAAAAATTAAAATTTTCCTCCAATTCCGTGGCACTCAGATATCAATATGAGCAAGTTCCACATTCAGAAGTTGTCATTCCTTTTAAAAGGTTTCTGTTCAGCATCATATACTGAGAGTCAGGATGTCTTTCAATTTAGACTGCGGCCCTAATCTCAAGTAATCTTACACTTTTAAAAAGACAAAAACAGCTTAGATGCAAAGATATTTATTTCAAACACATGAAATATATTTTAAGTATTAAAATAAAACATATAGTTCTACCTTTTTTTTGAGATATTTTTCCTATAGGGCATGTGCACTTGCCAGAGAGACAGAGACAGAGAGACAGAAAATGATAAATCACCCCCTATGGGGATTCCTGTGCCACAATCCCTTCTCCTCCATTCTTCTCTCAGGATTTTGGGTACGCACACACACATGCCCGGTGTGAGTATTAAGCTGCCAGATCTGGACTCAAACCATAGTCAAGCGATGTAACGATTATGCCATCTGCTGGTCCCTAGTTCTATCTTTTTAAAGCATTATTTTATCTATCTATCTATCTATCTATCTATCTATCTATTTATTTATTTTATTTTCTATAGAGCACTTGTGCTCACCAGAGAGAGAGAAAGAGAGAGAAGGAAAATAAGGAAGCAAGCTGCCAAGTTCATAACTCAAACCACGACTGGCCATGTGAGAGTCCAATGCCTTAACATTACTCCACCTGCTGGTCCCCATATGGTTCTATCTTCTTTATTTAAAGAATTATTTTATTTATTCATTCATTTATTTTAATTTGATCAGAGAGAGACAGAAAGAGAGAGAGAGAAAGTGAGAGAGCAAGCTACCAGGTCCGGGATTCCAACTGTGGTCAGCCATGTGGGAGTGTTCAGCACCTTAACCACCACATGATCTGCTGGTCCCCCATATAGTTATATCTTAAAACATGTATTCAGTTTTTACTTGACTTTAAATTCCCATTGCTTTTCTTGGTATACCGTAAAATAATACTGTTTTCTCTGAACGTTCTGTATAAGGAACAACCAGTGTTGGTTTGCACTCTTGAACGTCACTGATTCAAAGTTAAACAGACTGATATTGTATGCACCATGCATATAAAGTTATAAATATAACAATTCCTTAAAAATGGACCTCAAAAAGAAGGTATGTGAGTGGACCTAGGACAATGGTTGGTGAATAATAATAATAAATACTAGATACATCTGAAAAAAGATTTCAAGTCATTTTGTCACAAATAGTGATTTACGTTTTTTTCTATTAATGACTGCACAAGAAGAAATGGGTCTTTTCTTTGCACTAACTACAATAATTCTAGCTCTAGAAAGAATTTGAGACCAGCAGTGGTGGCACAAGTGTTAGGGCATTGCTATGTGAGGAGGAGGCCACCTGGGAGAACAAGGTTTGGTTCCCAAACCAAGGTAAATAGGTTGTGTGTGGTGGCACACCATTGAATCCCAATTAACTGGAAGGGTGGGGCACAGGATCATATTGGCAAGATCCTGTCAAAAATATCTCTTTCTTCCTCAAACCTCCATTAAAAAAACATTTTTAAAAAAAAAAACAAAGTCAATGACATTTACATATGTATTTCAAGATAGGAAATAGAAAAAGTATATACAAATCTTATAATAGCTTGTAACTGGGAAAACTGTGATTAAAAAAACTTTCTTCCAAATTTCTGTAAGCATTAAAATAACTGTTTTCATGGGATAGGAGGGGAAATCATTAAAATCACCTTAAGAAATGAAACTCTCTGGGGCCAGCCGTTGGCATGGAGCTTAGGGTGCTAGACTCCCACATGGCCAACTACAGTTTGAGTCCTAGACCTGTCAGCTTGCTTTCTCACTTTCTTTCTCCTTCTGATGAGTGCATCTGCCCTACAGCAACTTAAATAATAATGATGATGATGATAATGATAATAAATAAGTAAATAAAGTTTTAAAAAAAGAAGCTCTCATCAGAGAAAAAACATAATTAAAAAATATGATTATCACATAATTCTGTCTGCAGCCATATTGTTTCCTACCCCAGCATATAAAGTTAGTAATTCTAAGACAATAAAGATGGGATAGGGAAACTCTTCACTAATGAAGCACTTTAAACAAGCTCCCTAAATACTTTTAACTAGCATTTAATTTATTTTTAATCAGGTGCTTATCATTTGTTAAATAAATTCCACAGGCCCCAGGATTCCACAGTCCTTAGATAGGCTAATCTCCCATTGGGAAGCAACACATATTAAATAGTTGCTAAACCTTGGTAAATACACTTTTAATAATTAATTCTAGAAGTATTTAACTTGCAGTAATATACCGGATATTTCAGCAATATTGTAATCCATGGGATATTGCCGGGGGATTTCTCAGATTAACACATTTGGGTCCCTGAGTCCCATCTGTATACCTCTATCTGAATTAACAGCAGGTGATTCAACACATGGCTACCAGCTCTGTGTGTCTGAGTGACCAATGATTTTATTACCATATCAGTGAGATCAAATCAGTGAAATGCATCAGCCGAGGAAATGCTTAGTAAGGGATGAGACAGACGGTGGCTTACAAGTCAACCTGGGTTTTCAAAAATGATAACTACTGAAAAGAAAAATTACTTTTCCTGTTGAGATGTGTAAATATTATGTAGATATACTAACTCAATCTCTATGATGGATGGTGCTCAATTTTAAACATATTTCAGTAATGCCTTAATTTAATAGAATGGAAGATACACAAGATGTTGAAGGATCAAGGTGAGAATAAATTTTCCTGCACAGATGGTTTAGTCTTGTTCTAAAAATCTATGGGATTCTTGTGTTTCCTGCTCCACGGAAAAACAAAAAAGGCTTTTTTTTCTTTCCTTCTTTAATAAAATGTTGTGAATAACCACTTTGATCCATTCTGTAAAGCTAGTAAAGCCTTCTCTAACATGACTACAGTTTCTCCCATCACTCCGCATTTGGTGTGAATTGCAACACACATGCTGTTATGTTCAAATTGAAGTCAGTCCCGACCTTTGTCTTGAGCAAAACAGTTCAGTTCACTTCCCCACCCAGACTGACAGAGACTGGAGACTGACCAGCAGATGGTGCTACAGAGCAGGCAGCAGCCCTGGGCCTAGCTCATCCTTGGAGCTCAAAGCCTGCATCAGAGACTCTCTCAACAGGATCCTGCCTTATGGCTGGTCAGTTACCTCATTGAGTAGGGAACTTCCATTCTCCATCATTGCTCCACTTCCTCCCCACTCCTGGTTTTATAAATGCATTCTGTGTAGTCATAAAAATAGAGTAACCTGTCCCTCACACTGCTCTTCAGCTTGTTATTTCAGGGCATCATGGACTATACCTGTGTAAGCGTGGACAGTGCAGACAGCCCTTTCACACCAAAAGAAATCTCTCTTTCCTGCACCAGTTAACAAAAGCATGTGTGGCATGATGATGTTTTTAGTAGTGACAAAAATAATGTTCTAGAGTCATAGTACTCTAAAATGTTAATACAGTTTACTTTTTTAAATGTGATTGATAGAAGGAGTGGGAAGTGGGGGGACATGCCCATAAACTACTGAAGGCAAAAAACATTCTATTAGCACACAGTGGATTTTGCGATATGTGTTAGTCTGTGTTTTTCACTGGGGGG